>CATIWM010143662.1:0-11499 GCA_949671775.1 Mallotus repandus
TGAACCTAAATCTATTGTTTTTAATTCTAATGGTGGGCCTAAGTCTATTAAATTTTAAAGGAAAAAAGAAATTAATTAGTGGGCTTAATTCTAATTATTTTAATTCTAAAGAAAGTGGGCCTAAGTCTATTAAATTATGAAAGAAGCTTTATTAATAGGCTAATTCTAAGTTAATTTTATTTAACTAAAAGTGGGCCTAAAGTCTAAATTAATTTTATTTAATTAAAAATGGGTCTAAAACCTAAATTAACCTAATGGGCCTAAAATAATTAATTAAACTTAAATTTAATTTTAAAGAGATTAAATCTACATGTGGGCCTAGTGCCCAAAGCAAATAAAATAAAAAGCAAGCCCAAAGCAAATAAAAAAACAATAGATAAAGAAACAAACATTACGTGATTTTTCCCTAACCCTAATTTCAATTACATACAACCTAAATCAATCTAAAGCCGCCATTAATTTTAATTGAATTACCAAATGAACCTAATTTACTATCCAATTGAAAATGCATGCACGTATAACTCCACTATTCCCACTATTGGGGCTATTACAATAATCTACAAAAAAATAAAATTAATTACAACCTAAAATAAAATAACATACAAAATAAATCTACAGTACGAATAAAATAACCCTAGATTGAATACAAAGATTAATCCATGGCATTCCATGGATCTTCTTAAATCTCGTTCACCATCACGATTTAGATTTCCCATCCAGAATCATTAAACACAGAAATAAAAGGATTAGTAACCAAATAAAAATGAAAACCAAATCGAAATCACAAATAAAAAAAACTAAATAAAAATAAACAAATAAGGTAAAAAAGAAAAGAGTTTAAGAAAAGGAAAAAACTATGATGATGGGTGCAGTATGATTAGCTCCTCAGAGATCGTATTGAATCACCGTCTAAATGAGTCTCCAGTATTGATTTTACGTATTCTTGCTTTGATTGTTTTTTTTTGTCGTCAAAACCTTTTTTTTTTTCACTCAAAAGAAAGACGTTTCTTCAAAGTCCAGAACCAAAAGAAAGTTTTTTTTTGTCTCTCTCTTTTGCTCGTTCTTTTTTTTTTCTTTCCCTTCCCTTTTTCCTTTCTCCACTCTCCTCTCCGCCCTTTTATTCTCCGTCTATCACAAATCCGTTTCGCGGGATAAGTGATAGAGATAAAAGGTTACGCGGATAGGATAAACTACATAAGGAAATGATACACATTAATTAACTTATTTATTTATATTTATATTTATTATTATTTTTTAATTAAAAAAATTATCAATGAACTAAATTTTGGCCAATCAAATTTAAGAAAAATCAATAAAAATTGAAATAAAACAAAGTAAAAGAAAGGAATTTGACGGAAATTAATCGGTACTCTAGAATTCCGGTCGAAATTCTGTAATTCCGATCAAAATTCTGTAATTCCGATCGGGATTCTGTAATTCCGATCGGGATTACGTAATGCCGATCGGAATTGTGTAATTCCGATCGGAATTCTGTATTTCCTATCGGGAATATAGAATTCCGATTTTTTTTTTTAAACATTTAATTACAAAAAGACCCTTGAAGGAGAAGAAAACTTTCACTTTAGTCCAAAAAAAAATGTAATCAAGCCTTAGAATCCGAAACTCAAATATCAGAGGCTCATTTGCTACGAGTTTTCATCATCGGAGTCCTCTGTCGCATCCATCCTCTAGCTATCCCGAAATTGGGTGCTTACAATGTCTTAACTGCCACCTACATTTTCAATCACATTCCTTCCCTATTATTAAACCATCAAACTCCATACAGACTCCTTCTTATACTCATCTTCTGGTATTTGGTTCTTTATGTTTTGCTGTTTCAATTTCTTCTTCTCGTAAGAAATTTGATTCTCATCCTAGGAAATGTATTTTCCTTGGTTACCCTTTAGGAATCAAAGGGTACAAACTTTATGATCTTGATACTCATTCTATTTTTCTTTCTAGAGATGTTCAATTTTGTGAGCAAATATTTCCTTTTCATCATAATACTTCTCATATTACTTCTTCTACTTCTCCACAACTTGTTTTACCTACATTACATTCTCATTTATTTCCTAATGATTCTGATTCTTTGCATTCCCCTTCTCATTTTTTCGTTTCTTCTTCTCTTAATTCTCTTCCTTCTTCGTCTTCTTCTTCTACTCCTCCACCTCTTCGGTGGAGTACTAGAACATCCAAATTACCTAGTTATCTTGCTGATTATCATCATTCCTTGAGCCATCAATCTTTAAATTTTTCCACCATATGTTCTACATCCTTTCCTATTCAACGCTTTCTTTCCTATAGTTCTCTTTCTTCATCTCATAAACATTTTGCTTTGTTCATTTCTTCCACCTTTGAACCCTCCACTTATTCTCAAGCTATTCATTATGATCATTGGAAAGCTACAATGAAAAAAGAACTTGATGCTCTTGTGGCAAATAAAACTTGGACCGTGGTTTCTTTACCTCCTGGCCATCATGTCATTGGGTCAAAATGGGTCTATAAAGTGAAATTTAATGCTGATGGAACTATTGGGAGATATAAGGCTCGTTTAGTTGCTAAGGGATACACTCAACAATATGGCTTTGACTATCAAGAAACCTTTAGTCCTGTAGATACACATACAACTGTTCGATTGATTCTTGCTTTAACTGCTATAAGTGGTTGGTTTTTGGCTCAGCTTGACATCAACAATGCTTTCTTAAATGGTGACCTGATTGAGACTGTGTATGTGGCTATTTCTGATGGCTTTCAGCTTTAGGGGGAGTGTTTGGCTAATTTTAATTAATCTAATAAGCCTCATCAGTTGGTGTGCAAGCTAAAAAAGGCCTTGTATGGTTTGAAACAAGCTTCTAGACAATGGAATGTAAAAAATTTTGAATGTTTAATCAAGAACGGGTACTCACAGTCAAAAGCTTATTATTCTCTCTTTACTAAACAAGATGAATATGGTTTTATTTCTATCTTGATATATGTAGATTACATCTTGATTACAGCTTCAAATAATGATTTGATTTACAAATTTAAAGATACTTTAAGTAGCAATTTCAAGCTAAAAGACTTAGGAAATCCTAAGTATTTCATTAGGTTAGAAATAGCTAGAAGTAAATCTGGTATCTCACTTTGTCAAAGGAAGTATGCTTTTGATTTGTTAGAGGAATATGGGGTCTTGGGAGCTAAACCAAGTACTATTCCTATTGAAGTGAACCATATACTTGCTCATTCTAATGAAAATCTCTTAAAAGAACCTGCAACATACTAATAATTGTTGGGAAAATTGATGTATCTAACACTTACAAGGCCTGATTTGTATTATAGTGTACACGTTTTAACCTAATTCATGGATAAGCCTAGTGAGGATCATATAAGAGCTGCATATAAAGTGTTAAGGTACTTAAAGTCTTCACTAGATCAAGGACTTTTCATGTCTTCAAGTTCAAAGCTGTAACTTAAAGCCTACACTGACAATGATTGGGGTGGATGTGTTGAAACAAGAAGGTCACTTACAGATTTTTATGTTTTCATGGGAGACTCTCTTATTAGCTAGAAATCTAAGAAACAATCAGTTGTTTCTAGAAGTTCTATAGAAGCTGAATACATGGCCTTGGCTTCAACAATATGTGAAGTCACGTGGATTAAATTCTTAATGAATGATTTGCAGGTCAAGCACCAAGAGGTTACAGAAGTGTTTTATGATAATATGTCTGCAATTCAGATGTCAAACAACCCTGTTTTTCATGAAATAACGAAGCATATAGAAATGGATTGTCATTTTATCAGAGATAAAATCAGTGAAGGGCTGTTCAAACCAGTGTATTTGAAGACATAAGAGCAAATAGCGGACATTTTTACCAAGGCATTGCATCCTAGACAATTCAATTTTCTTTTGAGCAAGATAAGCATTTTGAATATATATTCTCCTCTTGAGGGGGAGTGTGAACCAGGGTGATGTGGCAATATTGCCACGTGTATATTGTTCATTATAGAGCAGCTGTGATGTTTAGTTTTTGTGGACGTATGTATATAAAAGGTTGTATTGTTGAAACAGAAGTGTGAACGATTAATAAAATTATGCACATTTTATTTCAAAATCAAAAGTTTGAGTCTTATGTAAGAGTTTTGCTCCTTTTGGATTGACCTAACTTAACTTCAGAATAGTCCAAACTCTTATAACTTCTAGATATTAGGACATTAGATGCCAAAAAAAAAATGGTCCAAATATTTTTTATTATTATTTGTTAACTTAAGAAGGGGATATAAGAATCGATCTATTGACCTATTAATGTCTTAAAAAGAATATAACTTAACAGCTTAACTTTCAATAAAAATACTTGCATTTCATAGTTAATATTCATTTAAAAGAAGTTGATGTTTTGAAAATTCAAATATAAAACTTCATGCGATATATAATTAATACTTGCATCTTGAACTAACATTTTAAATTTTTCTTTTAATTTCGGAGGATGATAATCATAATTTAAAATTAAAAAAAAAGATTGATATTAACTAGTATGGAATGTTTTTATTTAAACATCTCATATTTAAATCATGATATATATAAGTTTGGAGCAAACAAAAGAACTTACAGTTAGCTTAACTTTGAGTATCGATGATTTAAATAAAAAATAAAATGATATATTTAATTAAATAGAACCATATGACGTACTTATAAGATCAATTAGGTACTCATAAACATTCAACATAAATATAACAGATTCAATGATTGAATGAATCCAATATAACAAAAAATACAAGTCACTATTCTCACAAAAAAAAAAAAAACAAATCACTATCGATCATTATGTCCTTCATAAAGTAAAAAAAAACAAGTGCTTGAAACAAGAAACAGTACACAGTGTATAGCGTGGCGTACGTAGTTGTAGCTATAGGTAGCATTATTTTCTGTAGAGTGTAATAGCAAGGTGTGTACGTAGTTACTTAGCAGTTAGCAGTATGGTACGTAGATGAAACAAATAATTAATAATTACAGAGGGAATTGAAGATCAGAAACAATTGTTGCTGTCTCTACAGATCACCAGCTGCTACCTAGTTCTTGTCTCTACCGTTATCTTTGGAGTCTGCTCAAGATTTTTTTTTAAAAAAAAAAAACAGAGAAAGAGGTGCTCTTAAAGAATGATATAATGCAGGCGAGAGTGACCCATCTTCGGAGAGGATGTGATTATGAATTTATGATGATGAGACAAAAAATAATAATAATAAGTGATATGTGGAGACACAATATTGTTTTGTCACTGTCTTTGTTTTCCAGGAAAATATTTCCATTTTCGAAGAAAATGTCTCATGGACCCTTGTTATGTATTCTCAAATTGTATATATTAAGCTTAATTATTTGACAAGTTCTTGATATTTAATTTGTTTTATTATTTCTAATATTCAATAACTATAAGAATTTTAACAAATTCGGACAAATATATTCATAAAGGAGTTAAAACTCTTCATATTTTCTCCACATAAAATATTCAAACTAAAAACTTAATCTATTAAATTCTGAAATGTTAAAAAAATAAAGAAAAATTAGTGGATTGTGTACAAAGAAGATCATCAATTTTTTATAACAGTTGGTTCTTTCGTCAAATAAAAAAAAGCCTACGAGACAGATAAACTAGTGAGGGGCATATCGGAAGGTCCCGACAAATCAATTTTGACGATCAAGTTAGGATAGAGCATCAGAGATAAGAGAAATAAAATAGTTGTCGGGTTAACTTGGAGTTTACTTGTCATACCTTCCCTTATATATTGATTTTCTAGGGATTTTCATAGGTTCTCTTTTAGTCACCTTTAGTCACCACTTGGAGCTCTTTCCTTGGCTAGGGCCTTGTACTATATTCATGTGGCTCTGTTTCTTGGATGTTTCTATGTAACAACTTATTTCTTTACTATAAAAATACCCCAAGTCTCTGTTTAACATATTAATACAACCATATCATGATTAAACAAAGTCAACATATTATTTAAGCATATAAAAGATTATAACATTTTTATTTATATAATATATATGCGCTATATTTACAAATAAGTACAAAATATATCCCTTTGTCTAAGTGTATGCTTATGATACAAGGAGAGAGAGAGAGTGAGGGTTCGGCCGGTGACCTTTGCTCCTTACTTTATTTATAATGCTTTATGCTTCAAAATAGTCACACTTAAAGCTTCACTATCTGGAAAAATAATTGCGATTTGGTGAGTCGCGACTTAATGAATATAAACATCAATTATTCTAAAGGCTTCATTAACAAACATTTCAAACATCCCACAAAATAAATACAAAATTCAAATATTACATATTCATATGTTTTGGTTCCTTTTATTTCTTGTGACCTTGCAAGACAATACTGCACCCGGGTTCAAGTGAAATAAGTGACAATTGATTTTGTTGGCCAGCATATAACAAGTGAATCAAGTGATATCCTTTGATCATTAATATTTTCCTAGTGATTTGCAAGTATTAGTCAAGCTGGCCACAACATCCTCTTATATTCATATGCAAAGTATAGCAAGTAATTACCGCAATCATAAATTTATCAATTGTCATATGTCCACATAACACAAATTTCACATTTATAATCACATAGTCACACAATTGCACATTAGAATCCAATTAATGTATATACTCACCTCTTTAGATATAACAAACACTTTATGGACAATTTGTGTTACCTTCTCGAGCTTCAGTAATATTTTGAGATCCTAAAATATGACATATATTTGATTAAAAATATATCTACAATGAATGTTTATGTTTAGTATACAATTAGGATATATTCTGTATATAATTCGGATATGTTCTTTATATGTGTAAGCCTAACATTTATGCATATTTATTTCTTGATAGACAGCTTGACCTTACTACACCTGAGAGTGAATAAATCTCACCAAAAAACTCAAAATTACTTGATTCAATTTTTATTAAAAAATATACATATAGGGATATAACATATCCAAAAATTAGCTTAATATATGCTTTGTACAATAAATGGTGAATTTTTGAATTCAGATATGTGCTCTGCATAGGAACAGTTTGAGCAGGTCTGATTTATTTTATAATTTCTAAAGTTATACAAGTCCAATTGTAAAACAAGCTTTCAAAAAAAATTTTAACACATAAAGGAACAACTTTCATGTTTTATACTTAATCTAATTCAGCCTCTAAGGTCCTTATATTAATTGAGGAAAACCACACTGCCTGCAGACAGAGCAAGCAGAATTAGCTCCACTCCATGGAAGATTTCTCACTACAAACATATTATTTCATAAAACTGAATCACAATGTTATATATAACATATAAAGGAACAAAACTCATGTTTATCACTTTATCTAATTCAGTATCTAACATCCTCAAAATAATTAATCAACATCAGGTACCCTGCTGGAACAGTTTCCCCAACCAGTCCCAGATAAACTTCTATAGAATCTTATATACTTGTTATTTCACAAAACCCTTTTACAGACATAAAAATAAGACATAAATATACAAGTTTCATGTTTTTCACTTCCTCTAATTCTGCCTTTATGACCATGAAAATTAGAGTACAAAACCTGCTCTAAAACAAAATTCAATAACTATAAAATCACTTCCACACCTCACCATATAATTTCAAATATAATTTAAAGAAAAATAATTAACTTACCCAAATTAGGAGCTGAAATCATCCAATTAAAGTTTAGAAATTTGAGAGAAAAAGAAGGAAATAAAATTTAGATAGCAAATCAATTTAGGTTACGGGAGAAGAAGGTAGAGTTCTCTTTTTTCTTCCTACCTCCCAAAAATGTCCACTATCTAATATTTTTTTTTATTATTATTATTATCATCATCATCATCATCATCATCATCATCATCATCATTATTATTATTATTATTATATTTTTAATCAAATATCAAGAAAAAGTTCAAATCAATCCTCCTTCTATGTAAAAGCTCAATTTAGTCCCTAAGGTTACTCATGTAAACAAGTCAACTAGATTCAATTCATGAAAAATACACATAGTCAAATAGAATAGTTTAAGATGCGTATGTACAAGTGAATTTTATGCAATGCATACAAATTTAAATGAAATGTTTATGATTCGGGTTAAGGATGTTACACTCTAGCTTGATCTGCAAGTTGGGACAAACTAGATAGCGTGCTCTGTGTTTGTTATGCATGTGCACATTGTATACTTTTTTGGTACGAATTGTCTAGTTTGTAGACAACTTTGACACGTATAGGATTGTGGGGCCGGTTCATCTTTACTTTAGCGAGTTATCAAGTCGGTTCGTCTCTTAGATTAAACCCACCCATTTGGGCATATATTAGTTTTAGGCTTATAATATTGGTTTGGGCCCTGTTATCAATTTTATCCAAATTTTTGAACTAATTATAAATTGAATTCTACTTTAAAAATTATTTCAATTTGCGCATTCAACTTTACAAATTGTATTAATTACATTCAATTTTATTTGAAAGATTTAATTGTATTTTTAAAAATTACTTTTAAATCTCTATAAAATAGATTTAACACTTATTAAATTTTTTATCCTCTTTTTCTTATAAGAAAAAATAAAATGTAAAATTATGATTTTTAATTTTAATTTTTACCACTTTTGACATAAATTTAAGAATTAATTTTTAATTACTTTCATAAGTTTTTAAAATTTTCACTAAAAAATTTTAAATTCTAATCACTTTAAAATTTATTTCTCAATTTTCAACTATATTATTTTAAAATTTTTCTAATAGGAGTCGAGCAAAAAAGTATGAAATGAAAAAAAAAGTTTCTAACATACTAAAAAGGCCTAATTACTTAAAAAAATCTTAAACTTTACGAGTTTTAATAATTTTAGCATGTTTTTTCAACTTTTATTTAAAAATCTTGAACTTTACATAGTTTAACAAATTTAACATATTCTTTTAAAATTTATAAAAAAAATCACAAACTTTATAACTTTTAACAATTTTAGTATATTCTTTTAAAGTTTATCAACAAAAAAATTTATTTCAATATTAAACTATATTTGTTTAATCAATATATTAGTATCTGATAAAATGTTATGTTGATATAGCACCAAACACTTTTTAATTTAAAAAGAAAGAGAATTTAAAAATTTCGCAAAAATTTTCTCCTTCAAATATACTACTTTAAAATTAAAAATATATATATATTATTTTAATTTGTCATAAGTCTGCAGTTGTTTATGTAACATTGAAATATCTTTTTCACTTTAAAATTGTAAACATTACACTTATAAATAATTTTAACATGTTATTAATTAAAAAATTCATTTTAATGACATATAAGTAATTCTAAATTTATAACAAATTGAAATACTATTTTTTTTTATTTTAAAATGGTGCATTTTAAGAAGAAAATTTTTGCTAACTCGTTAAATTCTTTTTATTAATTAAAAGAAATTTATTGTCATATCAACATTAAGTACTACAACATTTTGTAAGATATTAAGAAATTGATTGAACAAATATAATTTAATATTGGCCTAATTATCTTAAAAAATTATGAATTTTACGAGTTTTAATAATTTTTTTAAAAAAATACTAAAATTTTTAAAAATATAAAGTTTGTGATTTTTTTATAAATTTTAAAAGAATGTACTAAATTTGTTAAAACAAGTAAAGTTCAATATTTTTTAAATAAAAGTTGACATTCTAAAATTGCTAAAACTCGTAAAGTTCAGGATTTTTTTTTATGTAATTAGTCCAACTAAAAATATTATCAAGAATAAACAATATTTTTATTTTTAAAATAATAAAAAAATTAAAATTTTATTATTATTTATAGTGATAGTTAAAAGTATTAACTTAAAATTTATATTTATATTAGTCTATATAATAAATTAATTCACAAATAGTAACTCTTTTAATTGTCTTAATATAATGCATTAGTCAATATGAAATATATTCTAAAGGAAATAGACTTTGGATTCATTTCAAATCTATGATTTCTTGTAATTAATTTAAATTTTTTTTAATAACTATAAGAGTTCTGATTAATTTAGATTACATTAGATGAATTTCACAAGGAAAAAAAATTGAAAGCATATTTCCCACTATTAAAAGAGAAAAGAAATTCAATTTCAAGTGAGATAAGGTGTTCCGTGACACCTTAACCATCAAACCCAAGCTATTACACACAGCCTTTGCTGAAACCATAACAATTTTAATAAAAACATGCTAACTACATGAAAAGCATGAACGCCTTAACCATGGCTCCTATATGCCAAGGAGGCAAAGTTAGTATTGAATAATGCATGAAAACTTGAGAAGCCACTATCAATATATATGGATCTTGAACTCTCAACTCAAAGATAATTTAGGATCAGCTGTGATTACATTTGCTCTATTTTTTTTAAAAAAAAATCTAAATTGTTTTTCAAGAAGAAACAGTTGGGGTGCGTTTACTTATAGAAAATTATTTTCTATTTTAAATTTTCAAAGAAAATGAAAACTTTTCATTTTCATAAAAAATTGGAAAACATGTTTACTAGTTAGAAAATGAAAACTATTTTCCATTTTTTGAAAACGGAAAATATGTTTATTTATTCTCATTTACAACTTATTTTTCAAAGTAGAGAGATAATCTAGGGTTTGAAAAGTAGAGTTTCTTTTATTTTCTAATACTAAAATAAATTAATAAATAATAAACAAAAAAAAGTAGAAAAGATGCCGTAATGAAAACAACCTGTTTTCAAATGAAAGCTTCGTGTTTTCACTTTATACTTTTAATGAATTTTTTTTTTGAAAACAACAAAAACTTGTTTTCCACTTTTCTTTTAAAATTGCGAAAATGGTGAAAACAGTTTTCAAGTGAGATTTTTGTGAAAACACCCAAAGTAAACACAAAGTTCTATTTTCTGTTTTCATTTTCAAAAATTTTCCAGAAAACTAGAGTAGTTTTTTGTAAGTAAACACCACCTTGGGTTTTCATTGGTTTCTTTCCACAAATTTTCACTTTTCCTGGGCTTGTTACGTACAACTATTAGTTGGTGTCGGCCAGCAACAAATGACCGATGGTAATTTGAACGTAATAGAAAATAATATTTTTGCTAGATTAGTTTCCTCTGAAAATGCCATCTATACAGACAAAGAATGGTCCTCGGTCCTCAGACTGAGAGTGGTAGTAGACTTAGAGAAGCATCTGCTTAGAGGTTTTATGAATTAAAGGGATGAAAAACAACAATGGGTCACTTTCTAGTATGAGAGACTCCCTGCAGTGTGCTCATGGTGTGGTTTTTTCAATCATTTTACGGCGGTGTGTCATAAAGTTACAACAGAGGAAGATCGTAATTTTTGCATAAGAAACCATATGGATTATGGCCCCTGGATCCGAGCCATACCAGTAAAGAACTGTCAGGCGATTTCCGCAAGTGTACGGATCGAACAAGTAATATAATGATAAGTAGAGTATCGTTCCCACAGGGAAGGAATAATTTCTAGCACTAATTATGGCTATGTATTCTATGAGCTAATATAATCAATGATTAA
>CATIWM010143663.1:0-22481 GCA_949671775.1 Mallotus repandus
ATATATAATTAACCTCCAACATTTTCAATTAAAATATAAATTTTAAAAATAAAAAAATTATTTTAAATTGATCAATAAAATCTCCCTTTTAGAAAAAGCATTTGACATGACGAACCTTGAATCAGTAAAGTGTATATAAAGAAATTCGAACCTCAATATGTATGAGGCTAACCGATTTCCATAAATCAATACACACCGAAAACTATAATAAATTTCATTCAAATTACAACAAAACTATTGGATGCACACTAATTAGCATTGATTAGCTATACAATTTGATAAGTCTTTGTATACTAACCAACATTAATAGTCAATACCCATTCCAATAAAAATAAAAACAACAAAATTATTTTAAAATTAACAAAATAAATAATCACAATAAAATAAAAAATAAATAAAAATATTATAGTAGAGAAGAATATATCCTTTTTTTTAATATGAATAACAAAAAAATAGAAAAAGACTCAATTCAAAGAAATTGAGACAAATAGTAAAATTTATATTAAATAAATAGAAGAGATTAGCTATACAATTCAATGAGTCATTGTATGCTAACTAGTAGGAAGAGTCAATACCCCTCATCCTACATCTTTCAAGTACTATAAGAACACCGAAAATGCCCTAGAGGGGGGTGAATAGGGCTAAATAAATTAAAACAAGAATTAATGGAGTTCAAAGAAAATTAAAGAAAATTAAGAAGAGTATAGATTTGAGATAATTGATTTAAGGAGTTCAGATTATAACCAATCCTACATCTCCACCTAACTTATCCCCAAGTTAGGATTTTCAATTATCCACTTCAATCTTATTTCCAAGACTGATTACACAAGAGTTTTTCAAGGCTCAACTCAAACCTTCACACAAATGAGTTTTTCTTAGCTCAACTCAAACCACAACTAAAACCCAAGTGTTTTAATAGCTAACACTTAAACCAATTCCTTTTAACTTAGTTCCTCAATTCCCTTTTCAACCCAAGAAATAAGAAGAAGAAGAACCTAAGTTAGAACACACAACCACACTCAATAAATTGAAATGTAGAAGAGAATTAATGAGATTTACAAATGCTAAGAATAAATTAAGAGCTCATTCAAAAAGTGTGTAGCTTCTTAAATGAAGTTTCAAGTCTTCAATTTATAGTTAGATAGTGAAAATTAGCTATTGGAAGCCTTTAAATTCATTCCCAGCCTCTTCCTTCTTCATTAAATGCATTTTCAATTTTTACATGAATTTGGACGCTCAAGACCGTGAGCGTAGGCTCGGGATCATGAGGGTTGAAAAATATAACCGTTACTTTCAAAAAGTGACAGTTGGTCACGCTCACGATTGGCTCGGGATCGTGAGCATAGACTGTGAGCATGGCAGCCTCCTTTTTCCCATTTCAGGCATAAGGCTCACCAGGATTGTGAGAGTAGGCTCAAGATCATGAGGGTAGTTCTCAGGATCATGAGCGTAGGCTGCCCTCAGTTAAACTTGTCTGTTTTGCCTCCAAATGCACTCCTTTGCCGTTGGTTCTTTTTCCATGCTTAAGGGAACATGTTTAGAGGTCTTTGAAGACTTCAAATGTGATTCAAATGTCTTCAAACATGTTTCAAAGCTCGGTCAATTAATTTTGCTTTTATTGAATGTAATTGAGTACCTATGCTTATAAACACACATGAATACAAAGCATTAGTGATCTAAAATTGATTGTTAAAGTCAAAACAAATGTTGAATTGAGATTAATCATGACCTTGATCATGCAAAGGGTTAACAATCTCCCCCTTTTTGACTTTGACAATAATTTTTGAATGATAATCAAAAATCACTATGTGCATGTGTGCAAATATTTTTTATGATACTCCCCCTCAATCATATACTAAGGAGTTTTAAAATTTCTCCCCCTCAATATATGCTAAGGTGAGTAAAAGATTTTAAATATAACTCAATCATATTAAATATTTAGTTTCTCCCCCCTTTTTTGGCATTCTATTTATAATTTAAACATAATTATTATTATTCAAAATGCCAAGTTTCTCTCCCCCTTTGTCAAAGTGAAAAAGGGAGGAAACTAAAAGAGAAAGATACTGAGTGAGAAAAAAATGAAATAAAATGAATAAAATTAAATGAAAAATGAGGGTACCAATCGAAAAATAATTGAACAAAAAAATGATGCTTATTGATACCCAATGAAAAATCAAATTGAGAATGAATCATGAAAGGTGAAACATAAGTCAAGTGTTTTAAGAAATGGCAATGGCAATCATGATTCTCAATATGTGGTCCAAAAAGATTTTTAAAGAGTAAGGCATATGAAATGAAAAATAATGCCAAATGAAAAATAATGAGAGAATTGCATATCAAGACTATTCAATTTTTAAAAAGTATTTTGATCATGCAAAGGGTCAAATTCCTTTTGGACAAATTAATGTTTGTATATCTATTGATAAACTATATAAATCTATTTTATTAGTTTATCAACAATTAGCACAAAATATCAAAACAACCATCAAACAACCTTTTGAACCCAAACCTTATTTGGTTTAGGTTTGTGACTCTCAAAGAAGTCAATGGGTAGAAGGTTGCGATGAAGTTTTCTAAATTTCATACAATAAAAGCATTTAATTTTTGAAAATCTATTTTTACTACCAATAAATGCAAGTTTAGCATGATTATGATGGTTGGTGACTTCCCTAGACATAAAAGTTCTAGGATGAGTGTTCATCTCATAATCATAATAATGTATGAATTTTTTAGGCCTAATGTGCATGTGTGTATGCCTCTTATTGTGACACATGAATGCATGACATGATTGGGATTTCTTAGCCTTAGTCTTGAAACTTTGAGCCTTGGGAATATTAGGATTTAAAGGCTTTCCCTTGGCACTTGAATTTACAAGACTTTTGGTCTTAAAATCATGAGCTTTAGAGCTCTCACGAGGAGTAAGGGATGAGAAAAGAGTAGCATTAATAAATTTATAAGGACTTGATGATGTAGAGCCTTTATTAGAAAAATCGAGTCTAGATTTCTCATTTGAAAATCTTTGAAAAATTAAAAGATTGTCAAGTGTTTCTTTTCCTTTATGAAATTTGGAAATGAAACTTTTTAATTCTAAAACCTCTTTTGAAAGCATTTAATTTTCTTTCTTAACTTTATCAAACTCATCTTCTTTCTTAACTTTATCAAACTCATCTTTCAAAGAAAATGAGGCTTTCAAATCAAGAGTGAGTTGTTCATTTAAAGAATTAACATTTGAAAATTCTAATTTTAATTCCTCAAAGCTCTTAGACAATTTCAAAAATTTTTGTTTATATAGTTTAAAATAATTTTCTAACTAAGAAGCTCTCATCATCATCAAGCTTATAATCATATAAATCGTCACAATAATTATCACAAGAGGAATAAAAAGTAGAGGATACCTTAAAGTTATCCTCTAATGCCATGAAACAAAGGTTCGTAGCTTCTAGTTGCTCATCCTCCATCTCTGATTTGAAAGAGTCATCCCAAGTAGCTTTGAAGGATTTTCTTCTTTCTTTTCCTCATTTGCTTTTGTGCTTAAGCCTTGGACATTCACTCCTAAGGTGACTAGGCTTCTTACACTCATAGTAAGTAATTTCTTTGGATCTCTTGGAGTCACTCTTCTTACATTCTTTGTGATTGCTCAAGTTTTTCTTCTTTAAGTACTTTATGAAGTATTTAGTGAATGATGTAATTTCTTCATCATCTTTAATTGAATTTGTAAGTTCACTTTCATCAATTGAGTCTTGTGATACTTTGAATGCAAGGCTCTTCTTTTTCTCTTTGTCTTTTTGTTCCTCTTTCCTTTGTCTCAAGGTAAGCTCATGAGTGAGAAGCTTACCAATGAGAATGTTAGTTTAAAGATTGGAGAGATCATGAGATTCTTTAATTGAAGTTACTATTGATTCCCAATCCTTCTTGGGTAGCACTCTTAGAATCTTAGTGTTGACTTCTTCCTTAGAGTAGTGCTTACCCAACTTCCTTAAGGTTGTCAAGAGGGCATTTAATCGATTTTTCATTTCGGTGATGCTCTCATGAGGCTTCATCTTAAAGAGTTCATACTCATAGACATGGAGTTGAACTTTCTTAGATCTCACTTAGATGTTGCCTTCATAATGATTCTCCAAGGTCTCACATATTTCCTTGGCTGAAATGCAATGTTAAAGTTTGCCTCCTTCCTCTTTTGATATAGAAGCAATAAGAACCAACACAACCCTTTTATTTTTGTGGTTCTCCTTTTTTTATTCTTGAGACCACTCATTTCTCTCCTTTAAAACTTGAATACCATCTATTATCTTCATTGGAGGATTCCACCCATCTAAAATTACATCCCATAATCTAATGGAATCACTATCAAGATAGAGCTCCATTTTATGCTTCTAATGTAGGTAATCACTTCCATCAAAAAATGGTCTAAAGGTTTGAAAAGAAAAAGATTCACTCCCTATGATCTTAAATTCTAGCAACTAAGTACCTAGAACCCAAGCTCTGATAACAAATGAAAATACCCTAGAGGGGGTGTGAATAGGGCTAAATAAATTAAAACAATGATTAATAGAGTTCAAAGAAAATTAAAGAAAATTAAGAAGAGTGGAGATTTTAGATAATTAATTTAAGGAGTTCGGATTATAACCAATCTTACATCTCCACCTAACTTATCCCCAAGTTAGGATTTTCAATCATCCACATCAATCTTATTTCCAAGATTGATTACACAAGAGTTTTTCAAAGCTCAACTCAAACCTTCACATTTCCAAGAATGAGTTTTTCATGGCTCAACTCAAACCACAATTAAAACCCAAATGCTTTAATGGCTAACACTTAAACCAATTCCTTCTAAACTTAGTTCCTCACTTCCCTTTTCAACCCAAGAAATAAGAAGAAGAGGAACCTAAGTTAGAACACAAAACCACACTCAATAAATTGAAATGTAGAAGAGAATTAATGAGCTTTACAAATTCTAAGAATAAATTTAGAGCTCATTCAAAAAGTGTGTAGCTTCTTAAATGAACTTTAAAGTCTTCAAATTATAGTTGGATAGTGAAATATAGCTGTTGGAAGCCATTAAATTCATTCCCAACCTCTTCCTTCTTCATTAAATTCATTTTTAGTTTTTGCAAGAATTCGGACACTCGGGACCGTGAGTGTAGACTCAGGATCGTGAGGGTTGAAAAATATAACCGTTGCTTTCAAAAAGTGACCGTTGGTGAAGCTCACAGTTGGCTCTGGATTGTGAGCGTAGATTGTGAACATGGCAACCTCCTTTTTCCCATTTCAGGCATGAGGCTCACCAGGATCGTGAAGGTAGGCTCAGGACCGTAAGGGTAGTTCTCAGGATTGTGAGCGTAGGCTGCTCTCACTTAAACTTGTCTGTTTTGCCTCTGAATGAACTCCTTTGCACTTGGTTATTTTTCATGCTTAAGGGAACATGTTTAAAGGTATTTGAAGACTTCAAATTTTATTCAAATGTCTTTAAACATGTTCCAATGCTCGGTCAATTAATTTTGCTTTTATTGAATGTAATTGAGTACCTATGCTTATAAACACCCATGAATACAAAGCATTAGTGATCTAAAATTGATTGTTAAAGTCAAAACAAAGGTTGAATTGAGATTAATCGTGACCATGATCATGCAAAAGGTCAACAAACACATTCCAACAAAAATAAAAACAATAAAATTATTTCAAAATTAGCAAAATAAATAATCACAATAAAGTAAAAAATAAAGAAAATTATTTAGTAGAGAAGAACGTATCCTTTTTTTTGAATATAAATAACAAAAAATATAAAAAGACTCAATTCAAAGATATTGAAGCAAATAGTAGAATTTATGTTAAATTAATGGAAGAGAAGGATGTAGTTATAGTTGAATAGATGAGAGGTGTTTTAAGTGAATTAAAAATATATATAATTTTTAGTGGGATGGGAGAGAGATATTTTAGATGGAATAGAATTATAGTGTTTTAAATAAAATAAAAAATTTATATTTTTTAATTAAAATAATATGAATTTTAATAATTCACCACATAAGTTTTTAGAAGTGAATACTAAATTATGAAGAGGGACACTTGTCAAAATTTGGGTTTAGCATTTAATTTATCTAGATTAAACAAAAATTATTTTTATAAAATTTTTGTTTAAACTAGATACATGATACTTAAAATTTCCATAAAATTTTAATTTAATTTAATGAAATAACTAATTTTATTTTATAATTGTCAAAAACGTTTCATTTCATTTAAGAACTAAAAAAAAGCACTCAAGTCTTGTCAACATGACAAGTTTCTCTATCTTGTCAAGCTGATAAGTTTTTCCTTTTCTTTCTTTGCCAATCATTTACTAATATTTCTTTTTCAGTTCTCTCATTTTCCAATCATTTGCTACTCATTTGCCTTTTGTGGTATTTGTCATCTTTTCTATTCTATATCTTTGGTTTCATTTCTTATGTTTTGGAAATTTTGATGGGTGAGAATCTTGAAACTCGGCATAGAGACTTGTCTCTTAAGGATGGTGATTAAGGTGAAGCTGATGGTGGTTATGTTATACTTGGGTCTGATATGGTGTGTACCAATCAAAATTTTCAGCTGTCTTATGGGACCATTTATTACTGAAAGGGGAATTAACTTCACTGCTATGAAAAATATATTCGCTGCACTTTGGTGACCAGTTCATGGTGTTCGTGTTAAAGATATGGGTAATGGTGTTTATCTTTTCTACTTTTTCCACTCTTTGGATATGGCTCGAGTTCTGGATGCTGGTCCTTGGTCCTTTGAACAACATTTATTAATGTTGAAGCAGTATGATAGAGCTGCTCCATTTGAGCTTATGGAGTTTAAAACAATTGATTTTTGGGTTCAAGTGCACCAGTTGCCAGTAAGATTCAGGTCGAAAAAAGTCATTCAGTACATTGGGAACTATATAGGTTCTTTTGTCAATTCTGATCTTAATAATTACACTAATATCTGGTGTCAATTTATCAGAGTTAGAGTTAGTGTGGATATTTTAAAACCGTTGAAGTATCGAATGAAGCTTAAGCATGCTGGTGGAGATTGGTTTTGGGTTGTTTTTAAGTTTGAACGTTTGCCTACCTTCTATTTTATTTGTGGTATGTTGGGTTATTTAGATAGGTTTTATGAGCAACATCTTTAGTCTGATGGTGGAGAGGTGCAAAAGGTTTATGGTAGCTGGCTTAGAGCTACTCTTTGTTAGTCATCCACAGCATCAAATTGGGGAACGCTGGCTGAGATCAGATGATGACCTATCTAATGATTATAATAATTATTTAGTTTCATTGATTTCTTTAAAAAATTATATAGCCATTAACGTCGGTGCTACAGAAGGACAATCTTGGAAGGCTAGAGACAATCCCTTGAATGAAGGAGGGAATATGATCCTTTCAAATTTGAATCATCATAATAATAAAATAGATGTTATTAGGAATTCAAATTCAACTTTTGCTTCTGATAAGGGAGTTGTGATAATCTTAGATTCTAAAAGGAGGAGGCAATCTGAGGGGTCATTAAAAGAATCTGAGGTTGTTAAGGATAGAGTTGATATGAGTAATAGGCCTATTCAGATGTTGGTTGATGATGGCTTACTTTATGGATTAGAGGTGGGACCTATTAATTAGGCCCACCTATCACCGTGAATTACTTAGCATGGAATTACCATGGGCTGGCCAACCCATGGGCAATTCATTTTTTTAAGGATCTGGTGTTTAGATGCATGCCTAAGCTACTTTTTTTGAGTGCGACTATGGCCAAACTTAATAAAGTCTCTTCTATTTTTCTTCAATTAGGCTTTGATTATTTTGAAGTAGTAGACTGTATTGGTAGGAGTGATGGTTTGGCTCTTTATTGGAAGGATGATGTTCGAGTGGATATTCTTGCCTCTAGTCAGAATTTTATTGATGCTTCTATTTCTCTTCCCGGTTTTGCTCTTTGAAGACTGATAGGTTTTTATGGTGTTCCTGATAGAGGTCATAGTGCTAAGTCTTGGCAAGTGTTATGCTCTTTAGCTTCTTCTAGCTCTTTTCCTTGGTGTATTTTTGGAGACTTCAATGATCTCCTTTCTAATTCTGAGAAGGTCGGAGGTGCTCCATACCCTGAATGGCTTCTTAATGGTTTTCATAGTGTGGTTTTGGATTGTGAGCTGTTTGAGATTCCAACTATAGGGAATGTATTCACTTGGGAATGTACTCACGACACTGTTAATTGGGTTAGGTAATGGCTGGATCGGGGTTTGGCCATAGATTCTTGGCTTCAGATTTTTTATAATGTTGTGCTTAAGGTTTTGGATGTAACTTCTTTAGATCATTATCCTATTTTATATAAGGTTCAAGGTGTGTCTATTTTTAAAAGAAGCCATCAATTTTGGTATGAAAATTCTTGGGTTTTTGTTGATGAATGTCATGAAGTGGTGAATCATTATTGGTAAACTTCAATGATGTTTGAAGGTGCTATCCTCATGGGGGGTTTTGTTTGGGTGTAGGTTTAAGAAGGATTTGGATCAATGCTATAAGCAACTTCAGGTATTGCATTCTCAGTCTGATGATGCAAGTGTTTTGGATTTTCTAGATACTCAAAAGCGTTTTGATGAGCTGTTAGTTCAATAATAGTTGTTTTGGCAACAACGTGCCAAGCAATTTTGGCTTCGAGATGGTGATTTGAATACTCATTGTTTTCACACTTTTGTGTCTTGTCTCAAATTTCATAACAGTTTTCATTGTACTAAGGTTGCTTCAGGCGTTTGACAGAATGAGTTTGATCAAGTCCATTCAGTTATTATTGATTATTTCAGCACAATTTTTAAGTCAACGGTCCCTTCTTCTTTTGGTTTTTTGGAATGCATTAATCCTTTAGTTTCACAAGATCAAAATGATTTGCTTTTATACCCAATCTCCCCTCAAGAAGTACGAGATGCGGCTTTCAATATGCACCCTGATAAAGTATCGGGTCCGGATGGTCTAAATCCTTATTTTTATCAGCATTTTTGGTCGATTGTAGCCAATGATATCTCCAAATTTTGTATGTCTTTCATGGAAGATGGCTCTTTTCTATGTCGGATGAATGTGACTTCTATAGTGTTAATTCCTAAAAAGAAATCAATGGAGGTTATGGGTGACTTGCGTCCAATTTCTCTTTGTAATGTTTCTTATAAAATTCTTTCTAAGGTACTAGCTAATCGGTTACAATCTATCCTACCTTGCTTAATCTCTGAATCACAAGGAGCTTTTGTTAAGGGAAGATGTATCATCGGTAATATCATGTTGGCCATATAGATTCTTCATTCATTCAAAAGGCGAAGGTGTGGAAGGAAGGGTTTGGTTGCTTTGAAGTTAGATTTATCAAAAGCTTATGATGTCTTTTTTGAGACAAGTCATGCTTCGTATGGGTTTTGATGTGCGTTGGGTGGACAGGTGTGAGTGACCTTTTTGTTCAGAAGGTTCTCGGAGGGGTATTGGGACATTTTTCTGATTTTGAGGGACATGGAAAATTTATCGGATAGGACATCCATTCCATTTTTGGGATAAGGACAAATGATTACTCTCAGGGGGATGCAAGATGCTTTGTGTTTGGAGTTGCCACCTAGTTTTTAGAAAATTAGGAAAAGATGAAAGATACGACATCGGGTCACTCAACGAGTATCATCCCCAGTAGAGATTCTGAGTTTGGGAGATCTCATATACTTTTTGACTATTTCTCATTATGATACTCAATATATGGCTACTGCAACACACTAGTTTCAGTAATGATAGTTGATATATACGCATTCACACAAGCATATTGATAATAACAAAAAGTAAGGGAAAGTAAGCATGATTATTTACAAGGCTTTCCTAGTAAATACATTTCAAAAAAGGAAAACAATATTACGAAAATGTAAATCTAGTAAAATACCTGCAAGACAGAGGTTAACACAACTATGTGCAATTCCATTTACTCATCCACTCAGATAGAAGATAAGCACAACAAAATGATTTATATGTCATGAATGATTAAAAAGATGCACGTAGTTCATGCTCTTATAAGAATTATTATAAAGCATTTCTAAATGATGAGAAAAATAGTAAATGATTACATCATTGGACCGCAATATCGAACTTTAGCTTAGATAAGTAAGCTTTCATGTTTATTGAATGCATATTAATGCAAAGTGATGATTTATTATGAACAAAACAAAGCAGAGATTACTCAATCAGCTTGTAAATTGCTAGTCTCATCATACAATCATAATAATTTCTCAACTGCTGGCGCCAATAAAATAAAATGCAAGATAGTAAAATAAACATGCAAAAATAATTATTTGGACCTTAGATTCAACTGAGCTTATTTCTGGGTTTTTTAAAGCTTTAGCTTCATAGGATTCTCAAGTTGTCCTCATCAAAAGGTTGAAAATGACATGTGTAATGCAAATTCATATACCTTTGGAGCATGCTTTTGAAAAAGATGTGGTTAGGTTTGGTTCAAAAGCGGTCTAAAAATCCTATGAAAAATTTAGAAGGTAAACTAAAAGTGTGTCAATTGGGACTCCTAAGTCTTCAATTTGATAGTGTTTCAGTGTGTGCATATGCTTTTAGCTATCCTTGGCTTTTGCCTGCTCTCTCTACCTTTAAAATGGGAGGTAGAGACCCCTTTTTATAGGGAAAAGTGCCTAAAAATATGTGATCACGTGTCCCAAGGTGCATGTGTGCACGTGTACCAGGGCACGTGATCATGCTTTTTGCTCATGATCATGCCTCTGGTGTGCATGATCATGGGCCTGACGCGTGTGATCACATGGGTTTTGGCATATGATGATGAGCTCTGGCGCATGATCATGCGCTCATGTGCGTGTCACACGGCCTTCCCGAGCTCCGATCATGCTATTTTCGAGGGTGTTTTTCATGGTTTTTGGACCTCCCAGACACATTTCTTATGTCCATTTTGTCAAAATTGGCTTCCATTTTCATGCCTGAGTAAAATGTGTTCGGGTGTGGTCATGCGCTACTTCTCAGGTTTACGCATACTATTTTGGGGTCACTTTTGAAATTTTTTAGGGCTTTTAGACGTGTTTTCGAGGTTTGTTTTGTCAAAATCGGCTTTTGATTTTGTAAAGTGGAACTCCGGTCTCATAAGCCGAATACCAGCCTGATGAGTTGCTCATTTTGAGCAACGATTTCTTGAAACGAGCAACTTACCACTTTAATAATTTATAGTTCATGAAATTAGGGTGTAATTTAATGATTCAGAGGTCAATTTTGCTCTCTTAAGGCTTGGTTCAACTTTTTCAGATTAATGGCACGCTTCAATGGTGGTGCAATTGAACAAACATTTTTCATATTTAGAGAGATGTTTTCATCATTGGACCTTTTTAGGGACAGTTAAAATTTGATGTATGACAGTTGCCCCCTGCTTCGCATGTGTTTCATAGCCTCCTAGCGCTGATGTCAATACATGTGAAGCAATGTAGAGATATAAAACCATTTTCTGAAGAGAGAGACACTTACTTGAGTGCTTTGTTGTCTTTGGACATCTGTTTGGTTTTTGTTATTTGTGATTCGTTCTTTGTTGTTGCTTGGTGATTTTGTTGTCATACAAGATCTAGTTTGGGACACATGCAATATACAATTTGGGGTTCATTCACACAAGATGCAATTTTGGGATTCATGCAAGATGTAATTTTGGGATTCACGCAAGATGTAATTTTGGGATTCACACAAAATGCAATTTCAGGATTCACAAAGATGTAATTTTGGGGTTCACACAAGATGCAATTTCAGGATTCACACAAAATGATAATGATATATGCAAGATGCGGGATGTATAATGCAATATATGCAAAATGCAAAATGCATGATGCTTTTTTAGGATTCACACAAAAATAAATGCAAGTTTCATACGAACATGGTAGTGATGCTTTTTTTCACCCAAAATGATACAATTTGGGATACACACAGAATGATGTGATTCGGGATACACACAAAAATACATTTCTTCACACAAGAAGATTCAAGCGAGTGAGACAAGCACGTGATAGTGATATGCAATCATGCACATGGTATGCAGGCATGCATATGCAAATGTGATTACCACCCCTTTGGGCATCGTGCTTGATACTCCCTAGCAGTATCTAGCAGTATTAAGGGTTCTTAACATTCTCTAGCAATGTTAAGGGATACTTAACACTCTCTAGCAGTGTTAAGGGATTTATTAACAATGCTACCCTCACATTATTAGGGTTAGGTAGTGCTAGGATCACCTAATTTGTGTCAACGTCTCCTTCACCTATTAAGGGTTATTAGGTAGCGCTACATTCACCTAATTGGTGTCGTGCAAAGTAGCAATGATAACCTCACCTATTTAGGGTTTTAGGTAGTGCTATGATCACCTACTTGGTGTCATGCAAAGTAGCAATGCGATCCTTACCTATTTAGGGTTTTAGGTAGTGCTACGATCACCTACTTGGTGTCGTGCAAAGTAGCAATGCTACCCTCACCTATTTAGGGTTTTAGGTAGTGGTAAGATGACCTACTTGGTGTCGTGCAAAGTTAAATTATGATTGTGGTTGTGCTTGGTGTGTGTTTATGATTGGTGCATTGCGCAACTATGATTTGTTACCTTTCAGCTCTGTAGTAGATGCTCTTTGTTCTTGATGAATTCTTATTGAATATTCTTTGTGCTTTCTTGATCTTGATCGTTGCTGAAGGCTTTTGGATTTTTGTTGGCTAGTTGCAGCTCAAAGTTCTTCTTTTCTTTTGATCTTCTTGTAGATGCTTATTGATCTTAATTAATCAGTAATGATGATTTTTGAGTTTTAATTGGCTAGTTACAGCTTGAACTTCTGAGACGGCGCATATGAACATGTGAGCATGAGTTCATTATTACTTTGTTTGAAAATAATTTTTTATTCTTGAATTTATTCATTGAATTAGTCACGGTTAATTGAGTGCTTCTATTCTTAAATTCTTGCAAATGATTCATCGATGCCAAGATTTGTATGTATTAGAGCATTTGAGTTGTCTTAACTATGATAATCATGAGTTAATGCTTATCTCAGCAATTCGAAAACAGGATCCACAACTCGTGGTCAGAACTGTTTGTGTTACCAAGTGGAGAGCAAGCTTCCCAAGTGAATTTCTGAAGAATGTAGCAAGGTGAAACTTATAAAGAATGTAGATTAATAGAATAAATTTTGATTATCAAGAGGCTTTTTAGCAAGAAAATGATAACTGACCATACATTATTTATTTTCTCTTGATGGGATCTCCTTTCTTTGGTACCCCCTATCATTCCCGTAAGGTTGCGCAAAGATTTTATTATAATTATTATTATTATTATTATTATTATTATTATTATTATTACTATTATTATTATATAGTTTTTTTTACTTTGCTTTCCTTGCATTTATTTTCATCTTTCTCTTCTCAAGCATTCCCCGCCTTCTGTTGCCATCAAGGAGTTCTTTGAATACTCGTACTCAATTTTGAGCATTGGAGTAAGTGAGTATGGTCTTGAGATCACTAGCATCTATGAAAGTTATCTTGATAACTGTAATTTATTTTGTTCATTGATGTCCTTTATAGGTTTTATCTTACGTGTTCTTCATCCATCCAGGTGGTAGGCAAGTATTAGGTTGATTAAGGTTTAGAAAGTCTTGACTTAGAAGTGTTGATCATGCTTAGGAAATCATGAAATGAGCATTAAAGAAAGATTATAATAATTGAAATCAGTTCACTCGGCTCTGATATATGCAATTCATGGCAGAGATGAAGTTTGTAAAAATGTAAGAAAAGAGTCATTATTATTTTTATTTTATTTTCAGTATATGAATGCAAATGCATGTTTTAGAGAGAGAGAAGGAAGAGGGCACTCCCCAATTTAGAGGTGGTGACTATGGTGGCACTTGTCAATTTTTTATGTTTTCTGTTCTTCCTTGTTGTTGTCATTTTTGTTGACTGTTGATGTTGTTGTATATTATATGCTTTGAAGCTAGCTATATTTTTGTAGCTCTTACTATGTTGTGCAACCCTTGTTGTATTGCTTTATGAGCGGCTTTCATCTTTTTGTACTCAAATTTATTTTAACTTGCAAGGTCGCATTAACCTATAAAAAAAAAAGGATTGCTGTTAGGATTGGTTATGCCTTGGGACAATAATTTTGAGCAAGGGTACATTCTAACTTCCCCTTTGGTTGCATTGCTTCTGTCGATTTGTTGCTTCTTGCTCCTACTTATTGGTGCAGTTGCTCTTCCCTACGAAATAAAGATTTTAGTTAGTGTTTGTTTATTCATAGAATGATTCTCAGTCGAAGTTTAATTTGACTTCCCTTTTAGTGGTCTGGTACTTATTGCAGTGTTTATTATTCTTGTTATAGCTCTTATCATAGTGTTTGTGGCTCTTACTTTACTATCATAGTGTTTGTGGCTTTTACTTTACTAGTTGTAGCTCTTACTGTAGCATCTGTTGTTATTATTGTGATTGTAGCTCTTGCTAATAATTATAGATCTTGTTGTGATGACTGTAGCCCTGGCTGTGATGATTGTGGCTCTAGCGGTGATAACTATAGCTTTGGTTGTGATGACTGTAGCTTTGGCTGTGAGGACTATAGCTCTGTCTATGATGAATGTAGCTCTGGCTATAATGACTATAGCTCTAGCTGTGATGACTATAGCTCTGGCTGTGATGACTGTAGCTCTAGTTGTGATGACTGTAGCTCTAGCTAGGATGACTATAGCTTTAGTTGTGTTTGCAGTGTGTGCTCATGCATGTATACGTATGTGCATTGAAGTGTGTGTGTTTCTCAAAATATGTGCACATATCTCGAAGTATGTGCACGTGTCTCGAAATGAGTACATGGGCATATTTAAAAGTGTACATATGTCTCGTGTGTCATGAAGTGTGTGCCTGCATTAGATGGAAATGCTACTAAGCAATGATGATGTAGTAATGATGTCATCATTTGTCATGTTTTGAGCATGATTTTGTGATGTCACAATGTGATAATTGCATATGCGACATGCTTGTGTGCTTCATCTTTCTTTTTTGATGAATAATGATATGACTTTCTGAGATAGTGATGTCAGATGTAGTGTCCTAAAACACGCAATGCTCGTGTTTGTGCGCTTTTTGTGCGTCTTTTTGGTAAAATGCAAGTTCGGGACCTTAGAAGTGTGTGTGTAGGGGTCTCAATGTGCATGTGTGTGAGTTTTGAAGCGCATGAGGGTTGGAAGAGAACGTGATCACGTGCCTAGGGCGCGTCCGACGTCTATAAATTGAACTCGTTTTTGAGTTCAAGGTAGTTTTTACCTATTTTTCCAAGCTTCTATGAGTTCTCTTTGAGTTTTCTGAGTGTTTTTCTTCTTTTTTTCCTCTATTTTCTTCTTATTTTATTATTCTGCTCCTCCACGCAGTGCGGGAATTATGGATTTCCCTCCTATTCCTAATGATCTCAATGACTTTGTCAGTGTGAACACTGCTTCTTTTTCTTTTGACGACTTTGGTTTAAAGGATGAGGTGGTTTTTGGATAGACTGGTGCAGGGACTCCTTCTATTGCTGGAGTTATAGAGGTTGCTAGGACTAGTAGTGGAGCCTCTTCTTATCCATCTTGACTTTTTTGAGGAGATCATATTCATGTCGTCTATAGCCTGGAGACCCATGCTTGGACTATTCATCACCGTATGGTTAGTTCACTTACTCAGTCATTGTTCATCCCTTGCTGTGATAGCTGATGTTGTAATCTTGCTTACTTAGGTTTTGTCATTTACTTACTTAGCTCTGGCTATGTAGAGCTTTTTTGTTGTAGCTTTTGCTATAATTTAACTCTTGCTATTTATTTTAGCATCTACCATGTATCTATGTAGCTCTAGTTATAGCTTTTACCCCCTTTTTTTAGCACTTGTCGTAGCTCTAGCTGTCCGCCTCAGCACTTACTGTATGTGTTGCTCTTGTTATAGCTCTTACTATTTGATTTCAGTACTTGTTGTCTAATTTTAGCACTTGCTATCTATATAACTCTAGCTGTCTGATCTTAGCACTTGCTATCTGTATAGCTCTAGCTGTCTGATCTTAGCACTTATTGTCTATGTAGCTCTAGTTATCTTATCTTAGCACTTGCTGTTTGTGTAGCTCTAGCTGTCTGGTTTTAGCACTTGCTGTCTTTGTAGCTCTAGCTATCTGATTTTAGCACTTGTCGTTTATGTAGTTCTAGCTATCTGATTTTAGCACTTATTGTCTCTCTAGCCCTAGCTGTCTGATTTTAGCACTTGTTGTCTATATAGCTCTAGTTATCTTATCTTAGCACTTGCTATCTTTGTAGCTCTAGCTATCTGATCTTAGCACTTACTGTCTGTGTAGCCCTAGCTGTCTGATTTTAGCACTTGTTGTATGTGTAACTCTAGCTGTCTGATCGTAGCACTTACTATCTGTGTAGCCCTGGTTGTCTGATTTTAGCACTTGCTGTCTGTGTAGCTCTAGCTGTCTGATCTTAGCACTTATTGTCTGTATAGCTCTAGCTGTCTAATCTTAGCACTTGCTGTCTGTGTGGCTCTAGCTATCTTATCTTAGCACTTGTTGTTTGTGTAGCTCTAACTGTTTGTATTTCTGCAAAAATGATGAAAATAGATGTTTTAATATCTAATGAATGTTACAACTGATTTACCTATTGGTTGCCATCTTTTGGGCCTGTCATCCAGCTGCTTAGTAGCTTTAATGAGGTTATCTTGTACTATCAGGGCCTTTTGTCATGTGTGAAGCAGATGGTTACCGAGAAAGGCTTTGATGGCATTATTTATGCTCTTACTTAAGACTCATATGTGTCGAGTTAGGCCTCGATGTGTTCTTATTGAGCAATGAATGGATACTACCCACATATTCCATTTGCCTTTTGGGGAGATGACTACTACCCACATATTCCATTTGCCTTTTGGGGAGATGACTATCGCTCGACTTGATTTTGTAGCCATTACTGCACTGAGTTTTTTCAGGGAGCCTATCCCTTTTAGAAGTGAGGTATACAGCTCTATCATTTCGAGGAATAGATGGTTGAAGGATCTATTCAGCATTACTGCTTTTGTTAAGTCTAGCTGCTCCTCTTTGATCTAGTATACGCAACTTGTAGAGAAGGTTAGGTTGGAGCATGATGCTGGTCATGTTAACTCGGAGTAGTTAGCCAGGTGTTTCTTGTTCTACCTTTTTAGTGCCATTATCTTTTTGAATGCCTCCAACACCTGCTTCTTGCAGCTGTTACCTATTTTGAGGAACTTAAGGGATCTACTGAAGTATAGTTGGGGCATAGCTACTTTTGCTCACATGTATTCTGGCCTGGATGTAGCTTGTAGGGGACGCTCGTGGATTTATGACTCCTTGTTTGTATTGGATATGAGTGCGGTCTTTTGCTTTTTGGATTGTTTCATCTTCTATTATTCTGATTCTTTTCTTCCTGACAAGTTTGGGCTTACAAGTTTGGGATGCTTCCTCATCCCACTATTGAGCGCTCGCTCGAGAGTGGATTTCCATGTCTTCCGTGATGGATTAGGAAGACTTTTGGTTAGATCAAGAGTCCTTCAGAGGTGAGGGGACGAGGACTGATCGATCAAGATGGGGGTAGGTTGGCACCTCACACAAAGGAGGGTCTTACTGCCCAGCCTTGTTAACAAGGTGTGGTATCTGGGTGAGCAGGTCTATCACTGGTGAGATGGACCGTTCATGAGCAGAGTTCATGTTGCTCCTCTTAGAGACATATATTAGGGCCGAGAGCCTGTTGGAGAGGAGCTGGACGGAGCTTAAAGAGGGTATCCTTTTGAGGATTTCCTGGAGGGAGCTAATTTTTCTTATATGATGACTCTGGTGCCACAGTTAATTGATGTTATGGCCAGTGAGTTTGTTCCTCCTCAGGCACATCATTCACAGCCTTTGAGTTCTAGAGCTGGGACTTCGTGGGCATCCCAAGGTTGCTCCGCTTCTAGGGTAGCATCTTCTGATCTGGTATGCTTCTGAGTTGTATACCTTTTTTCTCTATTTTTACATAAGCATGTAACAAACTTTGTTAGTATTAAATAGTAAATGACATGAGTTATGAGAGTTTATCTGCAGCGTTATAGACATCGTCAAAGGAGATCAGATGAGGAAAGTGGCCCTAGGACTGAGGGGACAGCACATGCCAGTGGTGTGGGATCTAGTGGTGTCGTTCTTAGTGATATTTTCAGTGCAGTGCCTCGGATGTTGTATGGGCAGTCAGTTACAGGAGTGGGAGTACGCTTATCTTTACCTAGAGCAGGTACACCACTATCAGATGTAATGCCTGCAAATGCTACTCATGTTAGTCTCTTGACTCCATGAGGGTTTTTTCTTTCCTTAATTTGTACGTTATCTGATTTCTTTTGCTTTGTAGATGCCTATTTCCACTATTCGGTCTTGGTATACTACTACGATTAGTGCGCAGGAGTATTTCATGGAGTTCACTAATGCACAGAGCGTACTACCTTCTTCTTTTATTGATTTGTACCTATCTTATACAAATGCATGTGTTTTTATGAATGTATGAGATGTGATCCATGATGTTTATCTAATGCAAAGTGAGTACATCCTCACTAGGCGTGAGTAGGAGAGGGAGCGAGCATCTTATCATGAGCAGATTGATCAGCTGCATGTGCAACTGGTGGCTTTTGAGAAGGATTCAGAGGATGCGATGCCTGGCTTAAATGATGGGGATGCCTGAGTGGATTTAGCTCTTGTTCTTGATAGCACCTATAGCCAATGTAGTTATTTTTGAGAGGCTGGGTATAGGCTTTTGGCTATGGTTGTTCAATGTTATACTATTTTCTCGAGGTTATAGACTTTGGGTGTTATATCTAGGCATCTATCTCGTATGTTGTAGCATTCATTTGTGTTGCATGATTGTTGCTTTTGCATGGCTTGTCCCTTGATGACTGACTTTATACTCTCTGATGATGACTACAACATTTATGCCAGTTGTACCGCTGGATTATGACAATGTACTCATCTGAATGTATGCATGATGATTGTGCCACATGATGAATGGTAGCTTATTTTTCATCCTAGGACATGTATATGCGAGCAGGTGAATGGAAACAAAATAATTTTTATCTTGAGCTTATGTATGAATGTATTTTATGCATGTATGCATAGAATGATGATGGTATTGGTATGCAAGGAAGAGTAACATCATCCTACACTCTGAGGGCATGAGTTTTGGGGTACAAGTAATGCAAATGAGTATGCTATATGATAGAGATGAGAGTTGGGCCCTAGCTGACTTTCTAGCTTTTTGAGGAGCTAAGGTAAGATGCTTTCTTTAAAATGTCAGGTCAAGGTCCTTTGGGAGAGTAGATGATTAGTAGTTCTTAGCCAAAGTAATTGGGACCGGTATTAATAGCAAAAGGGTCAACACATCTAAGGAAGAAACCAAGGATCTTGATGATGGTATCCTGAACTAGGCAGAATGCAAGTTTAGCAACTTATTTGTTTGCAGTCCTTATAATCTAATGATGAATAGGAGAATGGCTTATAGTAACTATTCATTCAAGTACAAGCCTCATATTATTATTTCTTTTCTACCACCTTTTGCCTAGGCGGTTCTATGCACCTAGTTGGGCTCTTTATCCTTTATTCTTTCTTTTCACTTTTCTTTTAAATTTTTTTCATCTTTTTTTTCGAATGAGGCTATTATGAGAATTGAACACTTTCAGTTTTAATGGAGTGTGAAGTGAGTAAAGATAATCAATAGATTATAAGGTAACGACAAACAAGGGACCAAGATGCTTGATAAACCATATAAACATTTAACACTAGCAAAATAACAAAGCAACAGTTCATTATTTACATCCAAAAAGAGTTTCATTGATCTTTTTCATTCTAGCTACTTTGATACTACTTGTTCATGACTTTCACAGAGGATAAATTCCTATGGTTCCCTTTTGCTCTTCCTTTTTATGGTGATCGGATGTAAGATTCCAGAGGATAGGTGGGATTCATGAGGTAGGTGTTCCATCACTTGCTTGAGATTCACGTGGACCAGAAGAGATGATGTTTGATTGTGGTGTGATTGAATGCTTAGGTAGTGATTTGTTTTTAGTGCGGGGTATGTCTCGGTATTCATGCAAAGGGCCAATTTCAGTACTAGGCTTATTTTCCAAGTCTTTCACGTTCTCAGAGTTGATTAGGTCTAGAATAGCATTTTTGAGGGTTTTATAACCATCAGCGGTGTCCAAAATCATTGGGTAAAAGTGACAATAAAGGTTTAGGTTGATATGAGGTAGTAGTGGATTTGGTAGTGGTTTTGGCTCATAAGGTTGTAAAAGATTTCTATGTCAAAGAGTTTAAAAGATCATGGAGAGAGGTTGGTTGAACTTTGGAAGTTTTCCATAGGTCAAAGGGTGGTCTATAAATGATGCTAAGAATTCCAATAGATTATAATCCACTAAACTTTGGTTACCCATTTCTTAACTTTTAGATTCATCAAGCTTAGAATGATAGGGTTGCTTGGAGTAATCATGCAGGAGTTCACTCATAAGCATGAAAAGTTGATTAAAGCCTCTGGTTAGGGTTTTAGTGTTTTCCTTCACTAGAACCTCAAGTTGAGTGATCTTGCAGGCTAGTTCTTGGTTCTTCATTATCGATTCAAATTCATCGATGCTTGCTACCCCAAATGAGGATTATGGAAGCTCTACTAGGTAAAACTTACTATCATCTTCAGTATTTTCAGGCGTGCTTAAGACCCCTTTTCCTTTGTTCAATTTAGGACCATGAGTGTCAGATGCCTCCTTGCCACTTAAGAGGATTATCTTATCCTTGGGATCTAGGGTTTGATTTAGGATTTTCCTAATTTCAGTTCGAAGGATGGCCTTGATTTCAACTCTGAGGACGTTGATTAGGCCATTACCAGCTACAGATTCCTTCTTGTGCTCTTTGAGGCTTCGATTCCTAAATTGTTTGGCCATTTTGAATTCTAACCATTTCTGACTCTCCCTCCCTTTAGGGTTACTTTTAGGGTTTGTGACTGCAGAAATGATGGGGTTAGTGAAAATATTATGGATTGCATGTATGAGTGCACACAGTATAAAATGCATGTGTAGTGTAATGTAATAAGATGTATGCATGGATGCACGATGTTATTCAAAAGGATGAGATTAGTGTGAGGAACAAGGATAGAATGAATGCATATTATGTCATGTGACACGAGATATTTATTGATGTATAGAGCCTTATTAGGAATGCATATGATGTTCTTTGAAAAGAAAACACATCAAAAGAGAAAGGGTTAATAATCAATAAGATAAGCTAAAAGAAAGAATTATGGATGCTTGTCGTGCCATAAGGTATCAAAAAGTTATCGTGTGTTCATGGCGTGTCCATATAAAGGGACGAGGTGAGAATGTATACAAAAATGTAGGATGGCTTCAAGAAGAACATGAGTTAGTGTATACTATTTACATGTATATTATTTTTGTATGAATAAAAAAAAGGAACAAAATTGGTTAGTATTTCCTGCACAGGGAACAAACCAATCACAGGCAAGCTCTCGCTTCTAACCTTATTACTCCACGTGGTTATTCAATCTGTTTCCTAGGTGCGTTTTGACCCAATAGTCAGCAAGGGACTATAGTTCCGCTCTTAGACTAGGTTGCTTTGATTTGTATTAATGAGAATCAAGAGGTAAACTAAGAAACAATGCTCACATGCACTCAAGGTAAGCATATAATTGATGCGGGTTAGAATTATAATACCCTAGTCTCTAAGGACTTAGTATAGAGCAAGTAGGGTGTCGATCCACAAGGAATTCAGGGTAAATATTATATTAATCGAGTAGTTAGTAAGATGGATAGGCAAATAAAATCACAATGATAATCAAACAAATAAATCAAAATAAAAAAAATTACTCTAATACTAAAACTACAAATTACTAAAGCTTCTTATCAAAACACAGAAGAATTACAATGGCAATCAAATAAGGACATGTAAATTAATTATTCTTGACTTAATGATTGGAAATTAGTGCATATAATCTTTAAAAGCAACTCTTGTTCATCAGTTTAAAGTAAAGTTCCTAATTGCAACTATTGTTGTCAAGTAGAAGTGTTCCTTCCTTGAGTCTGCAAGCCCTCTTGATTCATTACAAAGATAGGAAGCAACCAAAAATGACATTATACCAAACAAATCCTAAAAATCAACTTTCATTCTCAGATTAGGATATTCCCGTCTAGAGTCTACAAGTCCTTTCGGTTCATTGTAGAGATAGACAAGGAAACATAAGCAGAACTACTAAATATCCCTTAAGATGAGTTCCTTGTCTCCAAGTGAACTCATTACTTAAGTGAATTCAATTAAAGTTCACTCAAATTATTGTAACTCTCATTGTAAATAATCCGATTAAAACAAGTTACATATGGTGATCAAGCATATATAACACAATTCTGTACTAATAGAATTCAAATCAATAAGCAAGCATGAATATGTAATCCTTATTCAATAAACATTGCAATTCATTC
>CATIWM010143685.1:0-12213 GCA_949671775.1 Mallotus repandus
TTAGGAAAATATCTTCAGAAAATAACTCCTTAATTATTGGTTTGAATTCCTGACTCTTTAAGAAAACAAAATTCCTATAAAAATATACCAAAATACATAAATTAACTAGGAAACTAAAAAGGAAATAAAATCAAGCTAATAAACTAAAATCCTAATAAAACACTAGTTATAAATAATAAACTAAATAAAACATAAATAAATATTAATAAATCCTATGGAAATTAAATATAAAAAAATATGTAATAATCGACACTAACAATAGTATTAGCAGCATGTCGCGATTGTTTCTGCACCATTAACGCCCTTTGGTGAGCAGCAGAAACTGATACAGGATCAAACATGTTCACAGTATCATGAATCTGTACCTTCAAACCTCCAATATATCACAACACCAACTGGTCCTCCATCTCTCAAATTTTATTTTTGGCAATCAATTAGTAAAACTCAGTGGTATAATCATCCATCGATCTCAGGCCCTGTTTCAAATTCTGCAATCACCGGTACATCAATCTCTGAAAATTATAGGGTAGGAATATGGCTCGCATATGCTTTTTCATCTTCTCCCAGGTAGTGATTTTCTCTTTAACCAGTCTAGTGCAAGTCAATTTCAACTGCTGCCACCATGCAGTAGCCCTACCACGCAACCAAAGGCATACATTTATTTTCTGGTACCCTTTTGAATTCCAAAATTTCCTCAACAGTTGCTAAATAGTCAAGAAATTCTTCTGGCTATAGGCTGCCATGGAATTCTAAAATTTCAATTCGCATCCCGGTCTCCCAATGCCTACAATCCTCCTCTGTAATAGCCCTTCGACGTTTGCATGGCACTTCTTCCTCATACTCATCCTCCTCATCAGAACTCTCATCAATAGGTGCCTTGCAATGATTTTGATTATTTTTCACTCTATTTTGATTGGCCATTAGGGCAACCATCCTTTTAGTCATATACTCCATCATCTGCCCCATAATCTGCTCAACTCGCTCTTCCATATGCTGATCTATCCGTTGATCCATCTCATGCTCATAAACTTTTTCAACACACTATTATCTCCTGCGTGCCATTTTTTTTTTCAAAAACCTAAGGAATGAAATGCGGCTCTGATGACAACTGACACAGTAGAAGCCTAAATTAAAAAGGATAAAAGTTACAAGCCATTGATTCATAAACGAATGTCGTCTAACAACCTTCTATAACCTATTGATTCAACACGAATACTAGGAAATAGGCATCCCAGAATTCACTGATTCACAAAAGAATATCGAATTTGGGGAAAAATAGAAATTTAATTTCAATTCAATCAAAATTATCTCAAAACATCCAAAAATGACAAATAAATATTGTTTAGGAAAAACCCTAGCTGAAGGAGCAAAAAGACAAAAAAAAACCTAAAAAAATAACATAAAAGTTTAAACTAAAATTCGGAGCCCTAAAAGATAGATTTTAGGCCTGAAGCTGTTGTGCTATTAGTAAACCTGTAACGCCCATTATGGAGCTTTGAGTCAGCTTTATTTTGATATATTATAGGCCCCGTGGTTCAATCGGGCCTAAAAGTTAAAGCCACATAAAGCTCACTTGTGCACTTGCCTCTTATCAAACCCATCCATAAACTCTAATGCAATCTGGTCTGCATCAATAATCTTGGAAAATTTGACTTTAAAGTCAATGAAGAAATTTTCCTAGGCTATTCCACCTCTAGTAAAGCATATAGAGTTTTCAATAAAAGAACTCTTGTAGTTGAAGAATCAATGCATGTTGTATTTAATGAATCAAACTCACTTGATCTTAGAAAGGATATATGTAATGTTGATGATGATGTAGGTGATCTTGTGGAAGAGAAAAATTAAGAAGCAAATGCTAACAAATCTTTGGAAGTTGAAGATCTTAGAAAGGAGGAAGATGAGGAAATATCTCAACCTACCTTGGAGGATGATCTTCCAAAGGATTGGCAATTCAAGAAACCTCATCCTTAAGACCACATTATAGGAGACACTACAAAAGGGGTAATTATTAGATCTTAACTTAAGTCAATTATTAATTTAGCATTCATTTCTGAAATTGAACCCAAAGTTACTGATGATGCATTGAATGATGAATTTTGGGTCCTTGCTATACAAGAAGAGTTAAATCAATTTAAGAGAAATAAAGTTTGGACTTTAGTTCCTAGACCAAAACATCACCTATTATAGGCACCAAATGGGTGTTTAGAGATAAGATGAATGAACAATGTGTCATAACTAAGAATAAAGCTAGACTAGTATCTAAAGGTTATAATCAAGAAGAAGGTATTGATTATAATGAAACCTTTTCCCTCGTTGTAATGTTAGAAGCTATTAGAATGCTACTTGCATTTGCATCATTCATGGATTTTAAAATTTTTTAAATGGATGTTAAAAGTGCATTTTTAAATGGTTTTATTGAAGAAGAGGTTTATGTTAAACAACCTCCAAGTTTTGAAAATTTTAATTTTCCAAATCATGTGTTTAAACTTTCAAAAGCATTATATGGATTGAAACAAGCTCCAAGAGCTTGGTATGAAAGATTGAGCAACTTCCTATTAGAAAAATGATTTTCTATAGGGAAGGTTGACACAGCTCTTTTCATAAAGAAATCCAAACATGGTTTATTAATTGTTCAAATATATATTCATGATATTATTTTCGGTGCTACTAATCATTGCTTATGTGAGGAATTCTCTAAGTTAATTCAAGGAGACTTTGAGATGAGTATGATGGGTGAGCTTAAATTCTTCTTTGGACTACAAATCAAGCAATGCAAAGATGGGATCTTCATTAACCAAACCAAGTACACAAGAGACATTCTTAAGAAGTTTAGCATGGACAGAGTAAAACCAAGCAAAACTCTAATGAGTACCACTACCAAACTCAACAAAGATGAGAATGGCAAATCGGTTGATGAAAAGCAATTTAGAGGTATGATCATATCTCTTCTTTTTTTAACTGCTAGTAGACCCGATATCATGTTTGCTACGTGCTTGTGTGCTAGATTTCAATCCAGTCCTAGGGAGCCTCATTTGAATGCTATCAAAAGAATTTTCAAATATCTTAGTGGAGGTTTGCATTTAGGACTTTGGTATATCCTATGAGTTCATCTTTTGACTTGATTAATTATTCAGATGCAGACTTTACTGATAGTTTATTAGATAGAAAGATCACTTATGGAACTTGTCAATTCTTAGGACAATCTTTAGTTTCTTTATTTAGCAAGAAAAAAGTTCCAGTTACATTGTTCACTGCTAAAGCAGAATATATAGCAGTTAGTTGTTGTTGCTCTCAAGTTTTGTGGCAAAAATAACAACTCAAGGACTATGGCATTAAACTAAATCGCATTCCTATTAAATGTGATAATACAAGTGCTATAAACCTTAGTAAAAATCCCATTCAACATTCTAGAACTAAGCATATTGACATTAGACATCATTTCTTGCGTGATCATACTCAAATTAGTGATATTCGTCTTGAATTTGTTGACACAAATCATCAATTAGCAGACATATTTACCAAGCCTCTTTGTTAGGAAAGAATAAATTTCATTAAATATGAGCTTGGTATGATAGATGGTACAAGTCTATCTTAGGTCTATGATAAATTGTTGAATTGATGATTGGATTCATGTGTAAATGTGTTTTTCACTTGTTTTATGCCTTTCTATTTATTTTCTGTATCTAATTCCTTTTCACAAAACTTGTTCATCGTCAATTTTTCATGCATATTTATTTTTAGTATATTTTTTGTATATGATACTTTTTTATGTAAATTTTATTTGATATTTGCTATTTAAATAATTCATAATTGAATTTTATTTAATTTCTTGATTATTCAAAATAAGCAAATTATTTACATAAATCATTGTTTTTCCATTTCCATGATACATTTCAAAAAAAATTATTGTCAAAATTTGCTTTGAAATATTTTTAATTCATAAATTTTTATATCTTTAATAAATAATTATTGAAATTTTATTTCAATTAATTGTTTATTACAATCATCTTGTCATTTAATGATTATGTAATTCCATAAGTACAAAGAGGGGCGGGGGGTGGGGTGAATTGGTTTTTTAAACAATATGGGTAATTTTGATTTTTCACCTAAGACCTAACTAAAAACAGATATAGAGCTGAATTGGAAGAAGAAGAAGAATGATAAGAACTCCAAGGATTTATAGAGGTTCAGCCATCAAAGCTTACTCCTCTCCTTAACCACTTGTTGAGAGTTTGAATCCACCATCAATCTACTTCAATGGTGTAGATTAAACCTTTACAAGCTAAACCCAAGCTACCCAAGTGTTTTCCCAAGGCTCACACTCAAACCCAATGCTAAAAACAATCCTCTTAGCTTACAAGAATTTTAAAACCCTAACCCAACTCACTTAATCTCACTATTGAGCTATTGAATAAAGGAGTTAAACTCTTACCAACCCTTACTCAAGAACTCTCTTGAGATAAATAACAATTACAAGAATTAAAGATGAAGCTTTTGGTGGTTGAAGAATTGATTTTAAGATTGAATGCTCAAATGTTGCTTTAAATTTGTTTGCTCCACTTCATTAATTTTTTCTAGCTGATTTCAAAGTTGTATTTATATCCTATAAGAGAAAACAAGCTATTAGAGATGCATTTAATGCAAATAGAGCTGTTTAAACCACTAAATAAAAAGACCTTTGTATGCTCATTATGACTTATGATAAGTCGTCATCACTCATGAACCCCAAGGTGAAATTTGAAATTGCGCGTTTTCATGAGCAGTGAACTAGTGATTACACTGGTCATGAAACTTTCTACCATTTTTGGAATCGATAGTCACCACTCATGACAAATTTTGTCATCACTCACGAAAAGCCTTTTGTTTCATTAAATTTTTGTGACTTGGATTTTTTTATTTTTGCTCCAAAAAATTTTCAAATGGCTGGTAAATGCTTGTTATCACTTGTAGTGAAGAATTCCATCATCCTTTACTAAATTTGACTTTTAGATTTTGATGAAAAATTTGATCTTCAATTTCAGCCCAGTCATTACTCATGATGCATCTGTCATCACTATTGAAAGGTGTGCAAACTTAATAAAACAAGGATATTGACTTTTCATTTCTTGACTTGTGCAATTTTAAATAACCTGAATATAAACACTTAAGCACAATGGTTAAATATAAACACTTAATTAACTCTCTCATAAAATAAGCCTAAATAAAAATTGCACAAAAACAATTCACAAGATCATTTAGCATGTTTGATCAACAAAGGCAATAATAGTTGAAAGTACTAAAAGCACTTTCAAGATCAATGCAAATTTAGTCTCAATTTGAGACAGTTTAGCTAATAAAAAATCATCACTTTGAGGCAAACATATCTAGTAATTTGAATCAGATATAGATCATGGTTCCAGAATCATGATCATGAAATAAAAGGTACAGCCTTTGATAAGAAAATTGACTCATAAATAATCAAATTCCAATCACAGACATGACCAAAAACACATTTCTCAATCCAACAGAACAAGTTTTTCACAGTTCATGCATAAAAAATAGGTCCAAGATCAATTGACAAGAAGAATTCCAAATCAATTATATAATCAAACACAAATATTCACTAGCATAAATCAATATTTCCAAGTCAATACCTACCAAATCAAGGATCAATAATCAATAACAACAAATTAACCCAATGGAAATTCAATATCCATATACCATAATCATAAGCACAACACAGTCCAATAACACAACTAATGAAAAATAACTAATAATTCCAAAATATAATATTTCCAATTTACTAAAGAGTGTTTTTCAATAACACTAATTGATATCAAAATATCAATTGAAATACACCGATTGATATCAAAATATCAACTGAACCTAATAACTAGACCTAATAAGCACAGTTCAATTCTAAAATACGTCCACCTAAACATAAACATCTAAGCAACAAAGTCCAAACAAAAATATGCCTATGCCTTTTCTCCCCCTTTGTTACTATCAAAAACACTTTGGCAAGGGGGGAAGACCTGTTAAAAGATACAACAAGACAACAATATAGACAAAATATATATCCCAAGTTTTAAAGGCTGCAACCCATACAAGTTCTATGATAGACTTGAACAAAAAAAATAAAACCAAAAGGAGTGATAAAAGGATGCATATGATGTTGATCAGGGAGATGCATAAGGGGCAGGAAGATGATCTCTTAAATAGTGTCGATCTTGAGGTCCATAACACCAACTCGAGACTCCAAAGCACTAACAGATGACTGAACAACTCTAAATTGAGAATCCAACTGGACTTGGAGCTAATTTAACATGGATTGGAAAGGGATAGTGGGTTCTGCTTCAGGGGCTACAACTCTAGGGTATTTCTTTGAGGTCGAAGGATTCTCATTCTCTGCTTGTTGTTGGAACTTAGGAGTATCATCGTCTCACCAAATTGTGTTCCCCTGTTTATCAAGCTCTCTCCAGTAGGTAATGCCCTTCACAGTGAATTTCCTAACCATAAAATGATGAGCCCTATTGTCCAAGTTGAGCTTGTCATTTGGTAGGAGACCAATACTATAGGGACATTGTTCATCAGGGGAGAGGACTTTCAGATATTGGGCAATGATAGTAACATAGGTGCCCACCTGATTTTTCCAGATTTGGCGGTTGCAATACTCAGTAACTAATCAGAGAAGAGTTTGGTTAGGGCAACCCTTTTTCAATTCACACAACACCACATAACAAATAACTCTAGTTTTCTCACATTCCTGTGGCGCTCTCCCCTAGCAAAGACAGAGTATGAAATGAAGCGGTGCAAATACTTATGCATAAATGAATTCAAACTCGAGTCTCTAGCATTTTTGGGATTAAACTTCCTCTCCCTTGTCAAATCTTCCCAAGCTTTATGTTTATTAAATAAGGGTTCATCCTTATACCCATAGAGACCATCGACAAGGGGTCCTAAGGCTTCACTTAGGTGTTCGTTGGTAAGGGTATACTTTTCATTATGAAAATGGAAGGTTAGAGAGTGGTGTTTGTCGATTTGAAGAGTGGACAGAAAATTTGAGGGTTAAAGGAGGAGAAATTGACTCTTATAATTCAACAAACTGCCTTAGATTTAAGTTATCAAGTAGATTTTTCATATCCTCTTCGTGACCTAGCTCTCTCACACACTCCCAATCAAATAATCTAGTAAAGTGAATCAAGCAAGATTTTAGAGCATAATACCTGTCCTTTTGATCTTTAGTGAGCAGAGAGGCGAGGACAAGGTCTTGTGGACCCCTTTTTGATGTCATTTTCTTCCTTTGACCAGACTTGGTCAGTGCTTGTGGGGAGTTGCCATGGCGACAAATGCGTTTTAAATGGAGGACAAAAGGGATGTTTTGAATATTTAATTTTCACTCTGGATGAAAAGGATGAGAGATAAAAAAAATGGATGAAAGTGACAGAAGATAAGTTAAAGATGGAGGAAAGAAGAAAAAAGGTAGGTTAAAGTAAAAAAAAGGAAAGGAGAAATATGTGGGCGGCACTGGAAAGGAGATAAAGAACCCTAGGTGTTATAAGATGGTATAAATACCTTAGCTCTAACCCTAAGCATATCATTGGTGATGATGAAAATGTCATGACTAATAAAGAATCATTTTTACTATAGTTAAAGCTAATTTATTCATGATTGATAACATAGATAATCATTATCATATATGATTGAGCCAAAAAAAAACATGATAAACAGGATCAAGATAATTATACAACTAAAAAAAAATTGAAAGTAGTAGGAATTGAGTGTTGATGAATTATGACTAATGATAAGATTTTCAAAGTTAAGAAAGTTTAAGTCATCAAAAATATTTTTAAGTAAAATATGAATTGATATTATCAAGAACCAAACTTTCACAGCTAACAATAGAAGAATAATGATCATGAATTAAAAATAAAATTTTCAAAAATAAACTTTTGAACTTGGGTTGTGCCTCTTTGAACATAATTGGGGATAACTCAATATTGCATTATAATCAACCAAGATTCAAGAATATAGCACATTAACAACTCAAGGTTTAAGTAATTAATTACAAAGCCATAAACTAGCGCATATCACAATGTATTTCCATCTAACATGCTAATTTCTCTTTTGATAAAATTCATTCTTTCTTCACAAAGAGGTTTAGTAAATATATCCACAAGTTTTTTTATTGTATCAATAAATTCCAATACAACATCACCTTTTTATACATGAACATGCAAAAAATGACGCCTACTATCAATGTGTTTAGTCCTGGAATGTTGAATTGGGTTCTTGGACAAATTTATTGCACAAGTGTTATCACATTTAATTGGAATGTGATCAAGAACCAATCCAAAGTCCATAAGTTGTTGTTTAATCCATAAGACTTGAGCACAACAACAATCTACGACAATATATTTCACTTTGGCGATGGACAATGCAACTAAATTTTATTTCTTGCTAAACCAAGAAACAAGAGAATTTTCTAAGAATTGACAAGTACTAAAGGTACTTTTTCTATCTAGGATATTCCCGGCATAGTTGGCATTCGAATAGGAAATGAGATCAAATGATTCAATTCTAGGATACCAAAGTCCTAAATGAGATGTTCCAACAAGATATTTCAAAATTTTTTTGACCGCATTCAAATGTGACTCTTTAGGAAAAGATTGAAAATGAGTACACATACACACGACAAACATAATATCGGGCCTACTTGCGGTAAGATAAAGAAGACTACCAATCATACCTCGGTATTTCTTTTTATCAACACTCTTACCACTCTCATCTTTGTCAAGCTTGATGGTAGTGCTCATCAGAGTTTTACTTGCTTTTGCTCCATCCATTCCAAATATTTTGAGCAAGTCTTTGGTGTAATTTGCTCGATTGATGAAGATTCCACTTGAGCATTGTCTTATTTGCAATCCAAGGAAGAATTTGAGTTCTCCCACCATGCTCATTTTAAATTCACTCTTCATGCACTTAGAGAACTCTTCACATAAAAGCTCATTAGTAGCACCAAATATGATATCATCCACATATATTTGTATGATGAGAATATCATTATCATGCTTTTTGATGAAAAGGGTGGTGTCAACTTTACCTTTGGAAAAAACATTTTTCAAGAGAAATGCACTTAATCTTTCATACCAAGCTCTAGGAGCTTGCCTTAAACCATATAAAGCTTCTGACAATTTAAAGACATGGTTAGGAAAGTCATGTTGTTCAAAACTCGGAGGTTGTTCAATATAGACTTCTTCCTTAATAAAACCATTTAAAAATGCACTCTTTACATTCATTTGGAAAAGCTTAAAATTCATGTATGATGCACATGCAAGAAGCATCCTAATCATTTATAATCTAGTAATTGGAGCAAATGTTTCATCAAAATCAATGCCCTGTTCTTAGTTATAGCCTTTAGCCACCAACCTAGCCTTATTCCTAGTAATTGCACCTAACTTATTAAGTTTGTTTCTAAAAACCCACTTGGTGCCAATTATAGGATAATTGTTAGGTCTTGGGACCGCTCTTTATTTCTCTCAAATTGATTGAGTTCCTCTTGCATTATAATTACCCAATTTTCATCATTTAAGGCCTCATCAACATTCCTTGGCTCAATTTGAGAGATAAAGGCAAGGCTATTTAAATGTTTAAGAGAGTGTCTAATGGTTACCCCTTTTGATGGCTCACCAATGATCATATCCTTAGGATGGTCTTTCTTGAAATGCAATTCCTTAGGGAGGTCTCCATGAACAATAGAAGTTGTTGGAGCCATTTGTTCCTCTATAATTTCTTCTTTTTGATAAATTACCACATTTTGAGAGGACCCAATTGGAGGGGAAACAATTTGATCTTTCTCTATTGCTCTTTGTTGTTGATTTAGCTCTTCAAGAATAACTACATCATCATCAACAATTGCCTTTCTTGGCTTAAATGGATTAGTCTCATAAAAAATAATGTGCATGGACTCTTCTACAACGAATGTCCTTTTATTGAAGACTCTATATGACTTGCTAGAAGTTGCATAGCCAAGGAAGATTCCCTCATCGGCTTTAGCATCAAAATTTCCAAGGTTATCCTTGGTATTCAATATATAGCATTTGCATCCAAACACCCTTAGATAAGAGATCTTAGGCTTTTTCTCATTCTATAGCTCATAAAGAGTTTTATTTAAAATAGGTCTAATAAAAACTCTATTTGAAAGATAACAAGCGGTATTGACGACTTTGGTCCAAAAGTATTTAGGTAAATTGTACTCATTAAGCATAGTTCTTTCCATCTCAACCAAAACTCTATTTTTCTTTTTAGCAACCCTATTTTGTTGAGGTGTTCTAGGAGATGAAAAATTATGAGAAATTCCCATTTCATTGCAAAATTTTTTGAAATAATCATTTTCAAATTCTTTTCCATGGTCACTTCTTAAAGTAGAAATTTTAAAGCCTTTTTCATTTTGAATTCTTTTTACAAGAATTTTAAAAGCTTCAAAGCTTCCATCCTTATGAGAAAGAAAGAGTACCCAAGTAAATCTAGAGTAGTCATCAACAATAACATATGCATAATGCTTCCCACCTAGGCTAGCAACTCTACTAGGGCTAAATAGATCCACATGCAACAATTGAAGAGGTCTAGTAGAAGTTATCTTGTTTTTGGCCTTAAAAGAACTTTTCACTTGCTTACCCATTTGGCATGCTCCACATATTTTGTCCTTTTGAAATTTTACTTTAGGTAGGCCAATGACGCGATCACCTTTACTTAGATCTCCAATGAGATCCATGCTAGCATGACTAAGTCTTCTATCCCACATCCAAGTGTCATCATTAATAGTGACAAAGCACTCAACACCTTGGTTATTCAAAGAGCTTAAATCAATAGTATAAACATTATTGACTCTTTCACCTTCGAAAATTATTTTGTTATCTTCCATATGAGTTACAAAGCTTTTCTTTGGTTCAAAAGTCACTCTATTTCCTTTATCACACAATTGACTAATGCTAGGTAGATTATGCTTTAAGCCATCAACAAAAAGAACATTTTCAATGTAAGTAGAGTCTTTCTTACCAACTTGACCAATGCCAACAATCTTACCCTTGGCATTATCACCAAATGTAACTTTGCCTTTGTAAGCACCCAATTTTGGGATAACTAGGGTATGTATGCGAAAGAGGACTCCGATGATGAAAACTCGTGGCAAATGGGTCTCTAATATTTGAATTTCGGATTCCAAGGCTTGATTGCATTTTTGCGGACTAAATTGAAAGTTTTCTTTTCTTCAAGGGTCTTTTTATAATTTAAAATTAAAAAAAATCTATCAGAATAGTAGATTTTCGATCGGAATTCTATATTTCCGACCGAAAATTCAGAATTCCGATCGGAATTCCATATGTTCAATCGGAAATCTACAGAATTCGTTCGGAATTACAGAAATTCCGATCGAAATTACAGAAATTTCGGTCGGGATTACGTAATTCCGGTCGAAATTACAGAATTCCGGTCGGAATTCTAAAGTACTGATTAATTTTCGTCAAATTCTTTTTTATTTTGTTTTATTTCATTTTTTTGATTGGCCAAAAATTAATTAATTAATAAAAAAATTTTGTTAATTAATCAATAAAAGTTACCGAAAAAGAAAAATAAAAAAATAAATAAATTAATTAATCAGTGTATATCAGCCCGCTTTGTAGTTTATCCTATCCGGGTAACCTTTTATCTCTACGTAATCACCTATCCCGTGAAACAGATTTGTGATAGACGGAGAATAAAAGGCGGAGAGGAGAGCATAGAGAGGAAAAAAAAGGAAGAAAAGAACGAGAAAAAAAAGAGGGAAGTGACAGAGAAAAAAAGAGAAAAACTTTCTTTTGGGTTCTGGGAAAAAAAAGATTTTGACGACAAAATAATCAAAGCCAGAATACGCAAATCAATACTGGAGACCCATTTAGATGGTGAATCAACACGACCTCTGAAGAGCTAATCATACTGCATCATAATTAGTTTTTCTTAAACTCTTTTCTTCTCCTATTTATTTGTTTGTTTTTATGTTATTTTATGTTTTGATTTGTGATTATGATTTGATTTTTATCTTTATTGGTTACTAATCTTTTTTTTTCTGTGTTTAATGATTCTGGATGGGTAATCTGAATCGTGATGGTGAACGAGATCTATGAAGATCCATGGAATGCCATGGATTAACCTTTGTATTCAAACCATTTTAGGGTTATTTTGTTCGTATTGTAGATT
>CATIWM010143693.1:0-31340 GCA_949671775.1 Mallotus repandus
GTGGGATGTCTTGACAACCAAGTCGATTGAATAAATTAATTAGCAAAAAAATTCTACCACTATCTATAAACTAGTATTATAGCATATCACAATTTATAATTGTGAAAAATATCCAAAATATAAAAATGGTTCATAGAAATATTAGTATGCAAAAAAATTATTAAAATATTCCATAAACATATAATAGATACCTATTTTGGTATAAATATCATAATAAAATTCCAAAAAAAATTGACTACTAAAAAAAAGTGGACATTTCTTATCTAAAAATTATCCATGTTGATTTTTCATAGAATAAAATTCATCCATGATTGTTTCCACCGTAAAAGTTTTAGTTATCTCTTTTTCCATATAAACAGCTAAACTGTCAGCAAGATACTCATCCTCCATTCGACTACAAAGTCTTGTTTTTACAAGTTTCATTGTTGAAAAAGCTTGCCCAATTGTATTTGTAGAAACTGGAAGAGTCAACACAAGATGCATTAATTTGTCAACCAAATGGTAGGGACTTTCTGGATACTTCAAGAGCCCTGCATAACTTAATAATATATGATACATTCTAAAAATCTAGATGCTTTGGTATATCAAGCTCATAATGTTGTAATTAGAATCTCAAATGCACCTTTTCTTGCTCAGTGAAATCTTTGGGATAAAACTGCTCAACCAATTTGCATATATCATCAACTTTAAACGAGCTATAAGCATTCTTGGGGTTCAAAGATGAACTCAAAGTAAGCAATTCCAAAGCTTGATCATAAAATCTACTATTTAACTCATGTAATTGACAATCTATTGTAGCATAAAAAATATCAACTTTAAAAAGGTGCTCTAATGTTGTGAGATATTCAATTTGATGGCGAGCCCTACCTCAAGAACTTGTATATAGAGCCTCTAGATTTGGAATATCAATCTCATTTTCTAAATAGAATACTTTGACACTTTCAAGTAGAGGTAACCAACCATTATCTCTCAACCCTTGAATGACTATTTTTATAGTTGAAACCAATTCTATGGCATTTACAATATCTTAAGACTTTTGCTGCAAAGCTCGACAAAGAATATTTGTGATTCCTATAAGTTGTTTCATTAAGTGCAGTGTGAAAACAAACTGAAATGAATTTAATGCAAGATAAGCTGCTTCAACATCAACATGCTAAGAATAGTTACCACCCTCCTTAGAAATGGTATTGTTAACAGAGTAAGCTGCATACACATTCTTAGCAAGCTACAAATAGATTGAAAATGTGAACCCCATTGATTATCCCTGGCTCTTTGTAAAGTACCGAACTAATTTACTCCTTTTTCAGTCTCAATTTCATTATTAGCAATCATATTTTCAATGATAATTGCTCAAGCATATTGCAACTCATCATTTCTTTTAGACGAACCAACAACAACATTGATGATAAAAGATAAGTTAGTGAAAAATTGATGAAAAAATAAGGCTAATTGTAATCTATGAGATATACAATGCACATAATAAGCATAAGGACACTCTTTAAGAAATAAAGCTTGAAGTCCATTCCACTAACCTGGCATATTGCTAGCCCATCATATCATTGGACTATAATATTCTCCATATGAAGATTATAACAAGAGAGGACATCACATATCTCCTTCTTCAAAGTCAATGAAGTAGTATCTTTAACATGCAAAACATGAAAAAAATGCTCTCGAATAAGACCTTCTTTATCAATAAATCTTAGAATAATTGTCATTTGTTCCCTTTTTTCCACATCTCTAGCTTCATCAATAATAATGCAAAATTTTTTATCCTCAATTTCTTCACGAATTATTGCTCAACCTTACTTGCAAAGATGTACAAAATTTCTTTTTGTATTTATGTGAGGTGTACTTGGCATTTTTTGTTTAGCATTTTCTAAAACAACTTTAGCAACTTCATCATTATAAGTTGTCAAAAGCTTTACCAATTCAATAAAATTTCCCTTATTTTTGGAACTAACCCTCTCATCACGACCTCTAAATACACAAGCTTGGAAAGCTAACCATCAAACACTATCAACAGTGGCCTTAAGTCACAACTAGTTATTCTCAATTTCCTTAGATGTTTTCTTTTCAATTAATTGATTAATATGTTGAGCTTGTTTCATAAGATCATCACAACATTTAACAACAATTTTATATGGTGAACTTGGATCCTTTCCCACATGACCCAACAAAGCACAATTGACTCCATTATTTACTTTTTTTCCAATTATTAAAACCTTTAACTATAAAATCATTTGATCCAAAATGGAATGTAGATTCTTTAGCAAAAAGGTAGTAAAGTAGGTAGTAGATAGCATCTGCCTTTGGTGAATATTCCAACAAATAAGGATACGCATTGAACCAAGAAGCTTGAAATTGACGATGACATTTATCTAATCCTGAAAATGGGTATTTTGAAAGTTTTGGTTGATACAGACCAACTTTGAGATAGGCACGTCTAACTTCATCTTTTTTACTGACATAAAAATCCCATATCAATGGATGTATACTTGGATCACATTCTAAAATTGTACTATCCATTGCTTCAGGTTGAATTCGTTTATATTTATGCGGATACTCTTCAGAATCATAATCAACTTCATCAAGATTTATTGGTAAGGGTATGTCAATTGTTTGAGCATTATCATTTGATGCCAAAACTTGATTAATTTCCAAAACTGCTGCATTTTTCTTTTTGAAGAATGAATCAAGAGTTATTTGATTACCCATGATAGAGGTACTACCAATATCTAACCTGAAAAAAAGAAGTATTCCAACAATTTAAATATTTGAATCCAATATAACATAAAAATTATAAATTACAAATATTATTTATTTGTAAATTTTAATCTTAAACCCTAAACTTAAAAAATTTTATCATTGAACATTGATGAATAATGCATTTGGTAATGGTGTTTGAATCTTATATATACAAAAAAAAATAGTCATTAAAAAAATAAAAAGAGAAAAAGAGAAATAATTTTTACCTTAATATTTAATGAGATGCATATCTTGTCTTATATTTCAAGAAGCTATCCATTTTGAAGCACTTTATATGATAATAGAGTTGAATTGAGGTGGAAACTTAAGGAATGTGATCATGGAGAAGAAAGAAGAAAAGGGGATAATGAGAGACAAATTCATGCAGGGAAGAGCAAAAGGAGGTAGGTAGTGAAAAGTCACAAGTTGAGATACTTTTGAGCTACGCTTTGATTTTTAATTAAATTTATTTTGGTCTCGACTTGTTAAGGGTTTAAGTTTTGTAAAGTCCATGTTTCACATATAATAATAAAGCAAAAATTGAAAGGCTTCAATCAAATTTTGTTGGGGATGTATATATATCAAAAATTCTTGGGGGGGGGGGGGCGAGGACCCCCTATCCTTATTAATAGTTCCGCCCCTGTGAGTGAAGTTAAAAAAGGTATAAATGTAAACCTGTTCACTATGTCCTTGAGAGAAATAATACATTAGACTACTAACTTGAGGCAAGGAAAGGAAATAAGTGTACTTGCACAAGCGTACCACAGCTTTGAGTTTATGGTCTTCTAAGTTACTAAAATCAAGTAGCAGTACAAACTCTTATAATATAAGTCAAATAACATGAACTATCTTTTACATTCACCGAGTTGATGGCACATGTTAAAAACATAAAAAAAACCCCAAACCTTTTTTTTCTTTGCTAGTTTATTTCATTTTACTCGAGCAGCAAAAGGCCATAATACTTTTAGGACAATTAACTAAAAAGAAACAAAAAAATTATAGCAAAATTTAATGAACCATAATGGTCTTAAATCTCTTTAAACACTTAATTTGTAACCCTTAAAAGAGCTAATTCTGGTTCCTGCTTGATGTTTAGAATAGAATGGTGTTGATAATACATGTATGCCAAACCTGACTTTTATTTCTATAAAGAATAGATATAGGGATTTGAAATATCACATGCATACTTAAAAGGAGGATGCATAAAAAAAGGATAAAAAGGACAAATGATCAGGTAAATGCATAATGATAAAAAGAAGAAAGCAATATTAACAATTCTACAGTTATATGAAAATTTCCATCTTTTCTATTTATTTCTCTATTTGTTTGAAAAATAACTGACATATATAATAAGATAAAACCTTTGTAGAACAAAATTATGCCTTCTTTATTGTCATTAACACTTGTAGAGAATTCCTTCAAGTAGATAAGAATAATAAACACTCATATTAACATATACATAGCAATTATCGCTGAAAGTTAATGATGTGCAAACTCACAAACCTTACTAATTCAAGTGAATGCCTTGCAGTCCTCTTAACAAAAGATCATAAATTTAGAAGCTTCTTTATGAATGAAAATTTTAATAGACACTTGGCAACATAAGAGTTGCAAAAAGTATCATTATTACCAGTAGGAATCCGCTCCCACCCCAAAGTGCCAATATTATGATAGGTATAAGAAAATGAAAATAGATAATTCTAAAAAGAAAAAAGCAAATGGACATTTCATAGCTAAGCCTTTTAAAATCTAAAATGAATATATCTATATCAATCAATTAATTCTACCACTCATATTATGTTTCAACCATTTGCATGATATTCTGATGAGTCAATTTGTTTAAATTCACATTTGAAAGTAAGAATTTTAATTGAAAAAGCTAAGGATCCATTTGGTACTGTTGTGGGTTTTTTGTTTTTTTTTATTATTAAATAATTAAAACTCATAGTTCTATTATTTATTTTTAATGACTATTCCTTCTTACTTATTCCTAAATACAGCCCTTCATTTTAACTAAAAAATTGCATGCATACAATTAACCAATTAAAATGAAAGTAACAAGTAATTTTATAATGGAAAACAATATGAGTCATCTAAAAATCAATATCTTCTCAGCAATTAACAAATTATTGTATATATTAGATCAAAATAAGAGAAAATGAAAGGAGAGAAAAATAAGAAATTCTAAATAAAATTCTTCTTAGTTCCACTTTCAATCCTTTTTTATCTACATAAACTATGTCTTCTATCCTTCTAAACATAGTTTCTAATCTTCATTTCACACATTAAACCTCCTAAACTCGCATTATTTCTAGCCTCTATTCATAAAATAACCCAAACACCCTCGACTAGCTTTTTTTACTTTCATACTTGCTTTGATCCTCCATTTTGGTTAGTTTCAATCAAGATTTTTGGTTAAATATAAGGCTAGATACTTTTAAAATTCCTCTTTCTTTTATAAGCTTTGATTTAGGTTATAGGTCTTAATTTGTTAAGTATTTGAGCAAAAAAATGTGCAAGGTTTAGTCCTAAGATGAATAACTAACTAACTATTCTAGCCAAAATTAACTATGTTAATTATCCAACTTTTGTACAACCCTGGAAAACCAATCAGAGTTTCTATGAAACTAGTCATTTAAGCATGGACATTGACTATGTTAATTATTCAACTTTTGTACAACCCTGGAAAACCAGTCAGAGCTTCTATGAAACTAGTCATTTAAGCATGGACTTGTATATTCCTCAATTTTCATTACAAAATAAGTCCAAGACAAGTCTATAATCAAATATACCTCCTATTGGTGATTGTGCTTTGCAAAAATGATCAAGAGACTTTAGGATGATTGGATTTTCATTTAAGATTATGTTTTCTTGGTTTAAGTCATATTTTCTTAGCTAATCTAACTTCATTTTAATCATACAAGCCAAGTGTCAATCTTAAATACGTAAATTACTTTTAGTTGATTACTAGTGACTTATTTATACTTATTTTCATTTTGTGCTTTTAGTGTGTGCTATAGTTTCCTCATTCACACCATTGTTTGTGTTCTTATGTGCTTTACATCATTTTTTATTTGATCATTTGTATTCATTTACATCATTGTTTGCATACTTACATGATCATATGCTTGCCTTACATAATCACTGACATTTATATGATTCATACTATATTTTCTTCATGTAAACTAGAATTCTTGCATGCTACAAACAATATCACTTTCATTTCCATGCTACAAATGACATTATTTTCATTTATATGCTACAAACAACTTCATTCTTTCATTTATGCACACCTCACTTCATATCTTGCATAAACCTCATCATATGCATTTAAGTGCATCTCACATTATATATTACATTATAAATGTTGCTCATACATCATGGATCAATTTCTCAATCTTTCACTACTAAATCCTACCAACCCTTACTAATTCTTACTAACATTTTACATTTGCATTTCATGTCATTTACTTTCCAAGTACTTTTATTCATTATCCATTTTATTTATTACTTATGCTTATCAAGTTCAAGCTCTTAATCTCAAAACACACACACACACTACATATATATTATTATTATAATATATTATTGTTCATCAATTTTAATCTTTCATATTTTGTGCCTTATCTACTAACCTTTTCTTTATAAGCAATGCATGTTTATGATGTATATATCATTGCTCCCAATATAAGATTTCTTACTAATTCTCTTTTTTCATGTTTGTACTAATCACTTTTCATCTTATTTTAATATTCCTGTGATATATACATGGTATTTATTATTTACTTTATCACTATCATCACTCCTTTATCTCATTACTTTGGTTTATGCTAACCAATTTTTATATTATGTTATTGCATGGTATACATATGTACTCTTCAATCACTACTGTAATAACTTTTATTTACACTAATTATTTTCGTTCTTATATTATATTGTTGATTTATAACATCTTACATGTCATATTCTCGTTCATTTTGTATTTCTCTTGCATCATAAGTGTGATTATTTATTAAATATAAAGAAACAATAACTTGTTGGATGAAATCAATTTATTAGAGACTCGAACACTCGAACCTTCTTTCAAATGATGGATTGAAAGGATCGTCTTTATGATAAGTTAAAGGCATCAATATATTCAATATACTATTGTCACTTAATAATCATATTTTTTCACCTTTTCTTTTATAAATTGTGCATTATTTTAATATTGAATTTAATAAATCCATATCTTCTTAGATTCATTCATCATTTTTATGTAGGAACTCATTTAGATGCTTAACTTTCATTTTTGCTTTAGTACAAAATTATGTTTTTGCACATTTATGTTTCATTTTATATTAGATTATGTTTTTTGAGTTTATTTTACATTGTTTTCATAAAATTTATGAAAACATATCAAAAATTACATATTTTATCACATTTTTGCACTCAATTTTCATGTTTTTCAATATTTTCATCACTTTTTGCATAATTACACATCTTTGATTATTTTCCCATTTTTGCTAAAAATTACAATAAAAGCTTGTTTTAAATTTATTTTCCTACTATTTTCTCAATAATGGCTTAAAATGTTATCTTAGAAGTCTTACCCCAAAACCAAAGTAAAGTAAACGAAGCAAAAAGGAGGATTAAATGGAAGTTTATCTATTTTGTTTATGCATTATGTTCATAATTAGAATATTTGTTGTGCTTTGCAAGTCTAAATTATAAGCATAATATGCATGATATCTAATGTTATTAGAAAATAATCATGTGTGTCAAGTGATATTTTCCTATAACATATTATGCCATGTCATGCTTTGTATTGCCACCATGTCATATATTTCCATGCTTTGCAATATTTGTTAGGAAAATTCCCAAATTACATTAAACCCTAGATATTTATCTCACGTTAAATCAATAAAAAATCATAATATTATAATAGCATAAACGTACTTGGATCTGTAGATCAATCGCATAGAGATGTATAGCTGGCCTACTAGGTTAGTACATTTTCTAAGAGAATGCCTTTAGGTTTTCTCTTTGTATTTGTCTCTTACGATGGGATTTTGAAATAACTGAGTGTAATAATACGTATGACCTAGGGACCATGACCTTTTATATATAAATAACTTTCCTATAATCTTTTGATATTTCCTATTTTAGCATATCATTAAAATAAAAATTATCCATTAGTATCAATACATTAAAGGCCACACAACTTTTAGATACATTAAAGCCCAAAATCATAAAAAACCCAAATGATCACTTTTAAGTGGGTTTATCTTATATAAAAACATGCAATACATAATATTGATATATAAGCCCAATGTTAGATTAAAGATCCATCATTATTATCATGCTATATTTTTTGTATATATGTCATAATCAAACATCATTATTATGCCATTTATTTGGATCATCCCTTCAATTTGTAATAATTAATTCTCTTTTATTTCTTTCCATTTTAGATTTATTTTATGTAATCATATAAACTGCTCATTATGTGCTTATGTGTATATATAAATTATTACATTGAATGTAGTGGTTAGTATCAACATAGTAAGGCTATTATACTCTATATCTAGGTGGACTAAGGATGCTTCTCATGAACCCTCCCCTTTCATTATTAATATTTAAACCTAATGCCTCATCCATACTAGAGGCTAATTTAGTTCTGAGCGAGGGATTGAATTTGCCTAATTCTTAACCATACAATTTCTTAAGTGATACTGAACGGTGACTCCAATTCTTCTTCTAGTAGAGCTCTAAGGCAATAAGCACTATAGTTAGTCATCCTTATGTGCACTTTCAATATTCCCCTCATCGCCCTTTATTTTCCCAAAACAAGAAAAAAGGGTGGCAAGCAAATCAGTATCGAGCCAATGTATTGAGCCAACAGTGGTGAAGGGTAAAGGTAAATTATGTAAGTGTGAAAAGCATCATGATGCAAGTTGGTTCAAAATAATATTCACAATTGAAAGTAAGTAATCAAGCATTAAAATCAATATTCATATCCTAGGGGAGTTACAATTACTGCTTAGTGTATTGACTCGACACCTATTTGTTTGCCACCCTTTTTCCTTGTTACAAAAAATGAAGGGATGGTGAGGGAAATATTGGATGTACACTTAATAATAATTAACTAAAGTACTTACTGCTATACAACTTAGCTAGGAGAAGAAATGGAGTCATCACTTAGTATCATCTGAGAAATTCTTCTGTTAAGGACTAGACAAACTCAATGCTTTATTTAGAACCAAATCTTTCTATAGTATAGATAAGGCATTGGGTTTGGATATTGATAATAAAAAGGAAGGTTTGTGAAACGTGCTCCAAATCTGCTTGAATATAGAGTATACTAATGTTATTATGTTGATACAATGCTTCTAATATATTAGTACCAAGTTGAACTAACTAGTACTAACAAATGCATTAGTTTATATATATACACAAACATATAAAGAGAAATTTATCAAATGGCATGAATATAAGTATGAAATGTAAGAAAATAAAAGAAACAGCTAATTATTACAAGTTGATAGGGGTGGAATACCATTTGAATAAATATCACAGTAATAATGCTTGATCATGGCATAAATGCAACAAATATAACATGATAATAATGTAAAGCATTGCATGGTAGAACATCAAAACGATGCAAAGAATGATATAATAAAATATATTATAGTAGTTGATACCTAAATTTCAACGGTCCTCCAAAAAGATTCAATAATGAAGGTTCCTATCAACGAGATAAGAGAAGAATTCTCTGAAGGCATCCCGAGCACACTTCGGCAAGATAAGAAACTTGAATATACACCTGAAATAACTAACAACACTTACCCAAACTTAAATATACACCCGAAATATTCAAAAACACTCACCCAAACCCTAAAACCCACCCGAGATAGTCTAAAAGTGCAAATCACTAGAAGATGATGGAAGAGTGGCCTCTACCAACTCATCTCACGACCATGGGATGATCCCACATGCATGGGATGGCTAACACACACCCGTGGGTCAGGGCCACTTAACCCACACCCGTGAGTCATAACCGATACTCATGGGCTGTATGACCCATACTCATGGGTTGAGTCACCGGGCTTATAACCTTTTTTGGGAGACTTTTGACCATTTTAAAAAGAGAAAAAATAACACTGATTGGAGGATAAATTTTAACATTGGTTTTAGACAATTATTAGCCTCAAACCCTTGCTACAAAGGGGAATGAGGAGTGGAAAATCTTCTCCAAACACTGAAAACTTGTCCTTTTATTCATTTTATGATCTTTTAGCACACTTTTTAACCAAACCAAAACACATCTTTGCCAAAGCGTGCTCCAAGGGTAAATTGTTGGGTTTCCAACATTCATACACACAGCAAAAATTTAAAATTTTAAAGGATCCATATAATTTGATTAAATAGATTGAGAGGGATTCCAAACACTCACTAAGATAAACTTATAGCAAGACGGTTGGAAGAAAGAGAGGGGGTTCACTTCGGTGACACCCTACCTCGAGCTTTTCATATAGGTCTTGTCAAATAAAGATGCCGCCAATAAAGCGACACCCTCTACTGGTATCAACACAAACAGGGTAGCCAAAGCAATGTTGGTGTGCTAGTACCTTTTAGTCTCACTTTTATTTTTATCTCTATGTGTTTCTCTCTTCACAAAAGAAGTAGAAGAAGGAGGAGGAGAATAAGAGCCTTACAAAACCCTAGAGAAAAAGATGTATATATAGACATTCCATCTGGGGTTTCTTAAACCATTTACTTACCAAAATAGTTTTCGCAAGTTTAAACTTATATTTCTACTTTGATTCTAGTTCTAAAATTAGAATTATTTCCTATTTATTTAAAATAACATTTACCTTAAATAAATTAGGAAATAAATAAATAAATATAAATACAAATATATATATATATATATATAATGATATGAAACCACATCGTCGTTCTTTGTTCCTTGGGTTTGGGAATAATCAGGTGATTTGTTCCTTAGTTTTAGGAATAACCACATTTACTTTAGTCATATCTGGTTGGAGAAGTAAAGTTTCTCCCTTTTTACTATGAAATCGACTCTTAGTGCCAAAAGTAGACATCATAGCTTTATAATGAACATTAAAAACCAATGCAATTGGAATTGATCCATCTTCCATAATATAATTATGGGTTTGGATCTGTAAAACCAAAGACTTTAACAAATTCATATCATTTAAAGAAACAGTAAAGTTTGGATAATAGTTAAATGATATCGGACCTTTACAGAGACTAGACTCTATGGTTCCTAATAAGGAGTCTTCAAAGTTCCTGAATCTTTTATCCCTAAAAGCAGCAAGGATAGAAGTGTTAAGACCTTCTCTGTTTAAGGGCTTTAACCCTACTTGAACAAGTCCTATATGGATATAACAAAAACCTTTAGCTTTATATTTATCTATAGAGGAGGAGGAGAGAAGCTTTATCTCATCTTTAGCTTTAGTCAACTGAACATCTCTTTCTTCAGTTTTGATCACATAATCAGACTTAAAGAGATTTAACCTAAAAGTTTTATAGACATGGTCTTTATGGTACTCTGTAAGCTTGAAATCATTAATGCATTTATCAAAGTCTTCAATAGTGATTTCATCACTACTTACTAGATTCTTTTGAGCTTTAGCAAAAAAGGAAGCAGAGGAAGAAGAAGAAGAAGAAGTGGTTCTACCGAAGATTGGATACATGATACAGTTAAAGGCTATAGGTGATAGTACACTTACAACTCATGGGCTAAACCAACGGACTCACTGCCTCTCAGGGACCAACTATGACCAAAGGACTCGGTGCAAAATCACACTATAAATATTAATAGTAATAGATAAACAACAGCTGTAGAAATCACTCAATCCCCTCAGGCTCTGATACCAGAATGGTCAAAGATCAAAAGGGGATACTTTTTATGCAAGAAATGCAATGATGATATGAAACCATAGTGCCGATCTCACAATCCAGTCATAGGCTAGACACGGAGGTAACCGAACCAAATGCAATAGAGTTTTCACAGAGTTTCCGATATGCAGGATCCTAATTTCTTAGGCAAGCACAGAGCATGTGTTCTGCTACTTAAAATACAAGTTTAGAAAATAAATAAATCTTTAAATAGAATTAAAAATGAAGAAGATAACATACTAAAACTTTATCTTTATTAATCCAAGTAAAGGGAAGTTACAAGAAGTTCTTTATCCAAGATAGCAAGGGATTACAGATAGTTTTTCTAAACTTTAATTGAGAATAATTTTAAACTTTAACTTAGTGAGGAAAGAATAATTTCTTAGCTCTCTTCTATATCTCTATATCTAAAATTATGTTCTCCCGAAGAAAGAGAACAGGGCGTCTTTAAATAGAGGATGGAGGGAGCACTGTAGAGGCACAAAGCACTATGCCAGACCAAGCCATGTGGGAGGGCATATTGGCTATCAGATCTTGTTTATCAAAGGAATCTTTACAGCTATCCTTTATTAGCGGCTTTTGACTTTAGCGAGAACACTCCTACCAGGTCCTAGAAGCGAAAATCTGGGACCTATCCACACGAAGATATAAAGTGAAGTGGAATGTGGGCTGAAGTAGAGGGGAATATTTGACAAAAAAGTCAAATTTTCCTTATGGCAGTCCGAGTAGACCCCAATGTTCATGGGCAGGAGGATGACCCAATTCCACTAAGGCTTTTGATTCTTCAGACATGTTGGAAGTAGCATAAGAAGTAGTCTTGGATTGCATCAACTATTGCATGAAACTGAAATACTCTTCATCTATTTTACCAGCTATAAGGAGGGCCTTGGCATGAGATTTCTGTGCAAGGAAGTTGGACTGAGACAAAGAGAGTCCAAGGAAACCATGCTTCTGTAGCCATAATGTTATTGCAAATTTTGATAGTTTTTCTAGAATTTTGTAAGAATTCCACCACTTTACCTTAAATTTTCTCTGGAGGATTACCATTCTGTTATTGAAATAGTAATCAACATACCATTGGGAAACCCAAGGAACAAAGAAATTTGAGCAATAGAGGCATAGTAAAGAAAAAATTTTCTCAAGAGAGGAAGGTTTATAATGTGTTTTGAAGAGCTCAAAACTATTATAGATATCTGGAGGAAGGATATCAGGTATTGGGCCATAGTTGTTCCACCACCTAGTAAATCATGCCAAAAATTTAGAGATAACGACATGATCACTAAGGAAAAATAACCAGGAGTGGGTTTGATTATTATTTTGGATAAGGAAGGTATTAAACCATGCTTGTTCATAGTCCGAATAGGAAAATGAGTGGCAGAAGTCTAATTTTGTTTTGAAATTTAGGGGGAAGGCTTTTGGTTTGAATAGCTCTTGTCCCAATTCTAAGGGATGGATAACTTTAAGGATTTTATAGGTGGAGTAGGAGGGGTCAATGAAGCCTTTATGGAAGAAGTGTTTGAACACTACAGAACTAGTGAATTCCAAAATTGTTTGGTAAAATTCTTGGGGTTTTGAAAGATCCTAAGGTTTATAAAACTAATTTTTTGGAAAATGATTTTGCATTATGATGTAAGGATCTTTATGATAAAAATTGTTTTCAATTGTCAAAATATTTTAAAATTTGGTTTTTGGCAGAAAACTACAAGATTTAACTTTAGATTGTGATAAAATGATATGTGAACTCCTCTGGGTAGCCATAGGGTTTAAATCACTTTGAGAAGGGGTTTTTGAAGAGGAAGATTCTCCTTTCTCCATTTTTGAAATAAGTTGAGAAGCTTTACCTAAGGGCTCTAAAAGGCCCAGAATACTGGACTGTGTAGTCTCATGAGGCTTTAAAGAGTTTTAAATGGCTTTAAGAAGTTCTGGGGTTTTTGAGATAGAATCAATCCATTGTTGGATTTGATTTGCTTTAGTTGTTTCAACATCTTCTCAAGTAACTATATCATACTAGGACTTTATCAATTTTTTAGCAGAAAGAGGTTGGGACACTTTAACAGGGTCAACTTTATCAGGATTAATTTTTTCTTTATCTTTCTTTTTGCAATCCATCTAAATATTTTTTGTAAAAATTCTCAGGTCAGAAAATCTGGCAAAGAATTTTCATTTCCTTTAATAAATTCTATATCAAAATCAAAGATGCTTAAAATAGCTTGCCATCTAGCAAAAATTTATTTTGATGCAATGTTTTGAACATCTTTTTGCAAAATTTCTTTAGCAGATTTGCAATCAATGCGAAGTAAAAATTTTGATTTAGCAAATCTGATTGAAACTTTATAAATGCACAAAACAATGGAAAGAATTTCTTTTTTCATGGTGGAGTAGTTTTTCTGTGTATCATTCCAGTGTACGGAAGTATATTGTAAAACTACTTCCCGCCCATTCTGAAGTAGCTTCAAAATACCCCCATATCCTAAGTCACTAGCGTATGTTTCTATAACTTTATGTAGACTAGGATCAACAAAGTAAAGATATGGGATTTTGACTATAGGTTTCTTTATCTGTTGGACAACTTTTGTATGCTTTTCTATCTAGGGAACAGGGTTTTTCTTTAACCCATCGTGAAAGGGTTTAGCAATTCCATTGATATTCGGACAAAAATCCAAAATGTAATTCAAATTGCCTAAGAACCACTGTAACTAGGTTTTATCAAGGATTTTATAAGGGAACTTGTTGGCAAACTCTAAGGATCTCTCAATGGGAACAATTATTCCACAACAAATATAATGTCCTAAGAATCTGACTCTGGTCTGGAAAAGAGATATTTTCATAGCAGAGACAATAAGACCACTAGCTTTAACAACATAAAGAAAAGTCTTTAAATGCTTGAAATGTTGTTCAATTGAATTTGAAAAAAATCAGCAAATCATCAATATAAATGATGTAGAACTTAGAATAAGGATTAAAAATATCATTCATTATTCTTTGAAATTCTGATGGTGCATTTTTCAAACCAAATGGCATAACATTCCACTCGTATTGTCCAAAAGGGATTGTAAAAGCAATTTTATAATGATTTTTTTTATCTATTTGTATTTACCAAAATCATAATTTCATATCAAATTTTGAAAATACAAATGCAGAGTGAAGCTTCTACAAAAGATCTTTTTTGTTTGGAATTGGATACCTTATCCACTTTAGAGCTTTATTCAAAGGTTTGTAATTAATTACAAGCTTAGGTGTGCCTCTTTTTATTTTAGAAGCTTTATTGACATAGACAGCTACACAACTCTAAGAAGACTTGGATTTAAAGATTAATTCTTTAGATTCTAGATCTTGGATTTCTTTCCTTCAATATTGTTCTAATTCAGCATTCATCTAAATTGATCTAGCTTTCGTAGGAATATCTTTCTCATTGAATCCAGACTCATAAGGTAAATTAATGATATATTATTTCCTTTTCCAGAAAGCATTTAGTAAATGAGAACAAACTTTTTTGACAATAATTTCTTAAAATTTAGAAATACTTTTTTGTAATAATTTTGACTTTAACTGTTGTTCAATTCTTTGAAAATGAACATTTTGCTTTAAATCATGTAATTCATTCTTTTTTCCTTTTATCAAGCATTTATCTCATTTTTGTAAATAGAATGAGCTTTAACAAAATTGAGATCGCGAGTTTTTGGCTTTTCTAAAAAAGGGAAAGAGATATATACTTTATCATCTTTAAAATCAATCGAGTTATAAGTGACTAAATAGGGAGTTATCAAATTAATGAATGGTGTCCCTATAATCACCGTATAACTGATATCGGAAACTAAAAAAATAGAAGTCTTTATCAGAAATCCATTATTTAAAACACTAGCTTCTGTCTTTCTTTCAATATGCATTTTTGAACTGTTAGCAAAAGAAAGGTTTTCACTAGTTTGTTCTTGAAAATGCTTTGGTACAACATTGAGTTTTATGCAACTTAAATCAGCTCTTGTATCAAAAAAAATGATGGTATCAAGTTGAAATTATTTATCAAAGACAAGAGTAACTTCAACAATATATTTTCTAGAGGTGATTTGTGTCAAAGCACAAAGAAAATAATCAGGGACTTTATCCATGTACTCTAAGGATTTGGGTTCTAGACTCATTGTTTCATCACTATCACTAGTCTCTTCGGCTAGTTTGGTGATAAGAAACTGAATTAGATCATAATCCTTTTGTTGATTTTCTTTCAACTGTTTTAACACAAACTTGAGTAACTAGATATCTCCTAAAGCTTTCATACCAAGTTTCTTCCTATTAAGTATGGCAGTAAGATCATTCATACCAACTGTTATTTTTTAAAACTTGAATCAGACTCAGATTCTAAAAAGGAGGTAGTCCTTAATTCATCAATCTGAGGATAACCTTTATCAGAGGAGGCTTTAGAGGTGGTTTCAGACTCATTAGTTTCTACTAGTAAAGCTGAGAGCTTTTCTAGGATTTTGTCTTCCAGGATGAGTTCGTGAAGCTTTTTGGAGACTTTACAGTATTTAAAGATGTGCCCTTTTTTACTTCATTTGTAACAGGTGACATCTTTCATACTACTTTTCTTAGAACTTGAGGCTTTATCTTTTCTAAAGGATTTCTTATAAGGTTTCTTATAGTAAGAAACTTCAAACCTTTTCTTCTTATGAATTTTCTAGTTTTAGAAAATTTCTTGGATGAAGATTTCTTACTACAATCTCCTATACAGAATTGCTTTTTTGTGCAACTATAATCAAACTATTTACAGAAGGATCTTAGTTTCTATCTAGATTTCTTTAGCTCCCACTTTAGATGTTTCTAGAGTTTCAGATCCTGGCAAATCTTAAGACCTTCTTTCTGTGTAGCACTAATTAACTCACCATAGGTAAGCTGATCATACGGAATAATATGGGTACCAAAAGATTGTCTAGTGGTATTCCGAACTCTTTCTCCTAAGAGGTTTGGAAGTCCTGCAAGGAATTTCTCTTTCCAGAAAGGCTGGTTAGAGTCTTCCCTGAGCATAACCCTAGTAAAGAAAGTTGATTTATACCATTGGAAGTCATTAAGCTTTTTACACCTAAGGTTTGATAACATGTCAGCATTTTTATCCTTTAAATATGAAGAATCTCCTATAAAATGAAATGATATGGTCAATATCAAGGTAGACACTGCATCTTAGATAGGGTTTCTTAGAGAGTCAAGAATGGGTAGACCTGCATCATCAGTCTGGATAGTATACAAGATATCTTTTTGTTGTAGGATTGTGAGATGCTAATCCCATTATCCTTTCAACTGTCCAAAGAATCCTGCAATGATAAGTTTAGCTACAAACCTATCAGAGGTTCCTGTTTTGGTTTTATAAGCATTGGAGGCCATTGTCATCTGTTGTAGAGAATTCAAAATTTGATATTCTGTTGTACCATCAATGTTCCATTCATAAACAGAACTAGCACTGAACTTAGGTTGAACAAGAACACTAGGCTGATCTCCTATTTCTGGTTCTAGTGCCCTACTCTAGAGATCAACCTAGTGTTTTTATTCAACCTAAGTTCAGTGCCAGTTCTATTTATGCATGGAACATTAATGGGATGATAGAATATCAAATTCTGAATTCCCTCCAACAGATGAAATGGCCTTCAATGCTTATAAAACCCAAACAACAGCCTCTGATAGGTCTATAGCCAAACTTATCATTACATGATTCTCTAGACAGTTGAAAGCACAGTAGGATTATCATCTCACAATCCAACAACAAATAAATATCTTATATGCTACCCAAACTGATGATGAAGGTCTACCCATTCTTGACTCTCTAGGAAACCCTATCCAAGATGCAGTGTCTACCTTGATATTGACCATAGCATTGCATTTTATATGAGATTCTGCACATTTAAAGGATAAAAATGTTGATATGTTATCAAACCTTAGGTGTAAAAAGCTTAGTGACTTCTAATGGTAAAGATCAACTTTCCTTACTAGGGTTATGCTCAGAGAAGACTCTAACCAGCCTTTCTGGAAAAAGAAATCCCTGGCAAGACTTCCAACCCTCTTAGGAGAAAGAGTTCAAAATACCATTAAACAATCATTTGGTACCCATATTATTCCGTATGATCCTCTTACCTATGGTGAGTTGATTAGTACTATACAGAAAGAAGGTCTTAAGATTTGTCAGGATCTGAAACTCCATAAACATCTAAAGTGGGAGCTAAAGAAATTCAGACAGGAACTATGATCCTTCTGTAAATAGTTTGATTATAGTTAAACAAAAAAGCAATCCTGTAAAGTAGATTATAGTAAGAAATCTTCATCCAAGAAATTTTCTAAAACTAGAAAATTTTGTAAGAAGAAAAGGTCTAAAGATTCTTACTATAAGAAACATTATAGGAAATCCTCCAAAAAAGATAAAGCCTCCAGTTCTAAGAAAAGCAGTATGAAAGATGTCATCTGATACAAATGTGGCAAAAAAGGGCACATCTCTAAATACTGTAAAGTCTCAAAAAAACTTTAGGAACTCAGCCTAGAAGATGAAATCCTAGAAAAGCTCTCAGCTTTACTAGTAGAAACTTCTGAGTCTGAAGCCACCTCTATAGCCTCCTCTGATAAAGGCTATCCTTAAATTGATGAATTTGGAACTACCTCTGACCTCCTCTTTAGAATCTAAGTCTGATTTAAGTTTTAAAGAAAGCAGTTGAACATGCTTACTAAAGAACAGACATAGATTCTAGATGTTATCCAGGATATCAATGACCCTGATGTGTAGAAAAAATACCTAGAACAACTTAGGTTATCTCTAGAAAAGGAGCCCGAACCTAAAACCACTAAGTTACCTTCTACCAGAATCGGTATGTACGATCCTACTGCCATACTTGATTGGAAGAAACTTGGTAAAAACCTTTAGGAGATATCTAGTTACTCCAGTCTAAGATCAAGACCATAAAGTCTGAGTTAAAACAGTTGAAAGAAAAACAACAAAAGGATTCTGATCTAATTCAGTTTCTTGTCACCAAACTAGCTGAAAAGTCTAGTGATAGTGATGAAACAAAGAGTCTAGAACTCAAATCCTTATAGTACATGGATAAAGTCCCTAATGGTTTTCTTTGTGCTTTGACATATATCACCTCTAAAAAATATGTTGTTAAAATTACTCTTGTCTTTGATAAAGAATTTCAACTTGATACCATCGCTATGTTCGACACAGGAGCATAATTAAGTTGCATAAAACCCAATATGGCACCAAAGCATTTTGAAGAACAAACTAGTGAAAAGCTTTCCTCTGCTAACAGTTCAAAAAATGCATATTAAAAGAAAGACAAAAGCTAGTGTTTTAAATAACGGATTTCTAATAAAGACTTCTTTTTTTTTAGTTTCTGATATCAGTTATACGGTGATTATAGGGACACCATTCATTAATTTGATAACTCCCTATTTAGTCACTCATAACTAGACTGATTTTAAAGATGATAAAATATATATATCTTCCCTTTTTTTGAAAAGCCAAAAACTCGCTATCTGAATTTTGTTAAAGCTCATTCTATTTACAAAAATGAGATAAATTCTTTGATAAAAGGAAAAGAGACTAATTTACATGATTTAAAGCAAAATGCTTATTTTCAAAGAATTGAACAACAATTAAAGTCAAAATTACTGCAAAAAAGTATTTCTAAATTTTGATAAATTATTATCAAAAAAGTTTGTTTTGATTTACTAAATGCTTTCGGGAAAAGGAAACAACATATCATTGATTTACCTTATGAGTCCAAATTCAATGAGAAAGATATTCCTACGAAAGCTAGACCATTTCAGATGAATGCTAAATTAGAACAGCATTGTAGGAAAGAAATCCAGGATCTAGAATCCAAAGCATTAATCTCTTAATCCAAGTCTCCTTAGAGTTGTGCAGCTTTCTATTTCAATAAAGCTTCTAAAATAGAAAGAGGCACACCTAAGCTTGTAATTAACTACAAACCTTTGAATAAAGCTCTAAAGTGGATAAGGTATCCAATTTTAAACAAAAAATATCTTTTGCAGAAACTTCACTCTGCATTTGTTTTTTCAAATTTTGATATGAAATCAAGATTTTGGCAAATACAAATAGATAAAAAACATCATTATAAAACTACTTTTACAGTCCTTTTTGGACAATACAAGTGGAATGTTATGCCATTTGGTTTGAAAAATGCACCATCAGAATTTCAAAGAATAATGAATGACATTTTTAATCCTTATTCTGAATTATGCATCGTTTATATTGATGATGTGCTTATTTTTTTCAAATTCAATTTCAAGCATTTAAAGACTTTTCTTTTTGTTGTTAAAGTTAGTGGTCTTATTGTCTCTGCTAAGAAAATATCTCTTTTCCAGACCAGAGTCAAATTCTTAGGAAAGTATATTTGTTGTGGAATAATTATTCCCATTGAGAGATCCTTAGAGTTGCCAATAAATTCCCTGATAAAATCCTTGATAAAACCCAGTTACAGCGATTCTTAGGTAGTCTAAATTACATTTTAGATTTTTGCCCGAATATCAATAGAATTGTTGAACCGCTTCATTATAGGTTAAAGAAAAACCATGTTCCCTAGATAGAAAAGCATACGAAAGTTGTCTAGCAGATAAAAAACATATAGTCAAAATCTCATGTCTTCACTTAGCCGATCCCAGTCTACCTAAAGTTGTAGAAATAGACACTAGTGAATTAGGATATAGTGGTATTTTGAAGCAACTTTAGAATGGGCGGGAAGTAGTTGTACAGTATACTTCAAAACACTGGAATGACACATAGAAAAACTACACCGCCATCAAAAAGAAATTCTTTCCATTATTTTATGCATTGCAAAGTTTCAATCTGATTTGCTAAATCAAAAGTTTTTACTTCGCATTGATTGCAAATCTGGTAAAGAAATTTTGCAAAAATATGTTCAAAACATTGCATCAAAACAAATTTTTGCTAGATGGCAAGCTATTTTAAGCATCTTTCATTTTGATATAGAATTTATTAAAGGAAATGAAAATTCTTTGCCAGATTTTCTGACCAAAGAACTTTTATAAAACAAATAAAGATGGTTCACAAAAAAGAAAGATAAAGAAAAAACTAATCCTGATAAAGTTAACCCTGCTAAAGTTTCCCATCCTCTTTCTACTGAAAAACTGATAAAGTCCTGGTATGATGTAGTCACTTCAGAAAATGCTGAAACAGCTAAAGCAAATCAAATCCAACAATGGATTGATTCTATCTCAGAAACCCCAAAACTTCTTAAAGCCATTCAAAACACTTTAAAGCCTCTTGAGACTGCACAGTCCAGTATTCTGGGCCTTCCAGAGCCCTCAGGTAAAGCTTCTCAACTTATTTCAAAAATGGAGAAAGGAGAATCTTCATCTTCAAAAATCCTTTCTTAAAGTGATTTAAACCCTGTGGCTACCCAGAATAGTTCACAAATCATTTTATCATAATCTAAAGTTAAAGTTTCTAGTTTTTTGCCAAAAACCAATTTTCAAAATATTCTGACAATTGAAAATGGTTTTTATTATAGAGATCCTTACATCACAATGCAAAATCATTTTACAAAAAATTGGTTTTATAAACCTTGGGATCTTTAAAATTTTGGAATTCACTAGTTCTACAGAGTTCAAACACTTCTTCCATAAAGGCTTCATTGACCCCTCCTACTCCACCTGTAAAATCCTTAAAGTTATCCATCCCTTAGAGTGGGGACAAGAGCTATTCAAACCAAAAGCCTTCCCCCTAAATTTCAAAATAAAATTAGACTTTTGCCGCTCATTTTCCAATTAGGACTATGAACATGCATGGTTTAATACCTTCCTTATACAAAACAGTAACCCAACCCACTCCTAGTTATTTTTCCTTAGTGGTCATGTTGTTATCTCTAAATTTTCAGCATGGTTTACTAGGTGGTGGAATAGCTATGGCCCAATCCCTGATATCCTTCCTCTAAATATCTATAATGGTTTTGAGCTCTTCAAAACACATTATGAACCTTCCTCTCTTGAGAAAAAGTTTTCTTTACTATGCCTCTATTACTCAAATTTCTTTGTTCCTTAGGTTTCCCAATGGTATTTTGATTACTATTTCAATAACGGAATGGTAATCCTCCAAAAAAAATTCAAGGTGAAGTGGTAGAATTCTTATAAAATTCTAAAAAAACTATCAAAATTTGTAATAACAGTATGGCTTTAGAAGCATGGTTTCCTTGGACCCTCTCTGTCTCAGTCCAACTTCCTTGCATAAAAATCTTATGGTAGTGCCCTTCTTGCAGCTGCTAAAATAGAAGAAGAGTATTTCAGTATCATGCAATAGCTGATGCAATCCAGGACTACTTCTTCTGCTACTTCTAACATGTCTAAAGAATCAGAACCATTAGTGGATTTGGGTAATGATAATGAAGATGATTTTTTGGAATTTCTCCCTCTATTAATCCCACAGGCTTATAATTCTTATTTATAGTTCTGTATCTATTAAAGTTTTGTATATAGCCCGATGGGTTGAAAATCCTCTTGGACAGCCCATGCAAAAGTTAGGGTATTTAAAAAAAAGAAGTATTTTAATTTCTTTTTACTTTCCAAGTCATCCTCCTGCCCATGAACATTAGTGTCTACTCGGACAGCCATCAAGAACATTTTACTTTTTTGTTAAATATTCCCCTCCTACTTCAGCCCATATTCCACTTCACTCTATATCTCCATATGGATGGGGCCCAAATTTTCACTTCCAGGACCTAGTAGGAGTAATCTCGCTAAAGTCAAAAGCCGCTGATAGAGGATAGCTGTAAAGATTCCTTTGATAGACAAGATCTCATAGCCAATCTATCCTCCCATATGGCTTGGTCTAACATAGTGCTCTCGTGCCTCTACAGTGCTCCCTCCATCCTCTATTTAAAGAAGCCTCGTTCTCTTTCTTCGGTAGAGCACAATTTTAGATATAGAGATATAGAAGAGAGCTACGAAATTATTCTTTCCTCTCTAAGTTAAAGTTTAAAATTGTTCTTAGTTAAAGTTTAGAAAAGCTATCTGTAATCCCATGCTATCTTGGATAAAGAATTTCTTGTAACTTCCCTGTACTTGGATTAATAAAGATAAAGTTTTAGTAAGTTATCTTCTCAATTTTTAATTCTATTTAAAGATTTATTTCTTTTCTAAACTTGCATTTTAAGTAGCAGAACGTATGCTCTGTGCTTGCCTAAGAAATTAGGATCCTGCACATCAGAAACTCTACGAAAACTCTGTTGCATTTGGTTCGGTAACCTCCATGTCTAGCCTATGACTGGAGCGTGAGACCGGCGCTGTGGTTTCATATCATCATTTGCATTTCTAGCATAAATAGTATCCCTTTTTGATCCTTGGTCGTACTGACTTCTTGTAACTTCCCTTTACTTGGATTAATAAAGATAAAGTTTCAATAAGTTATCTTCCCCATTTTTAATTCTATTTAAAATTTATTTCTTTTCTAAACTTGCATTTTAAGTAGTAGAACGTATGCTCTATGATTGCTTAAAAAATTAGGATCATGCACATCAGAAACTCTGTGAAAACTCTGCTGCATTTGGTCCAGTAATCCTCATGTCTAGCCTGTGACTAGAGCATGAGACCGGCGTTATAGTTTCATATCATCATTTGCATTTCTTGCATAAACAGTATCCCCTTTTGATCCTTGGTCATTCTAGTATCAGAGCTTGGGGGGATTGAGTGATTTCTACAGTTGTTGTTTATTTGTTACTATTAATGTTTATAGTGTGATTTTGCACCGAGTCCTTTAGTTATAGGTGGTCCCGGCTGTAAGTCCCAGAGAGGCAATGAGTCTGTTGGTTTAGCCCATGAGTTGTAAGTTTATTGTCACCCAATAGCCTTTACCTATATCATGTATCCAATCTTCGGTAGAACCACTTCTTCTTCTTCTTCCTCTACTTCCACTTCTGCTAAAGCCCAAAAGAATCTAGTCTGTAGTGATGAAATCACTATTGAAGACTTTGATAAATGCATTAATGATTTCAAGCTCACAAAGTACCATAAAGACCATGTCTATAAAACTTCTGGGTTAAATCTCCGTAAGTTTCATTATGTGATCAGAACTGAAGAAAGAGATGTCTAGTTGACTAAAGCTAAAGATGAGATAAAGTTTCTTTCCTCCTCCTCTATAGATAAACACAAAGCTAAAGGTTTTTGTTATATCTATATAGGACTTGTTCAAGTAGGGATAAAGCCCTTAAACAGAGTAGGTCTTAACACTTCTATCCTTGCTGCCCTTAGGGATAAGAGATTCAGGAAATTTAAAGACTCCATGTTAGGAACCACAGAGTCTAATCTCTGTAAAGGTCTGATATCATTTGACTGTTAGACAAACTTTACTATTTCTTTAAATGATATAAATCTGTTAAAGTCTTTGGTTTTACAGATTTAAACATATAATTATATTATAGAAGACAGATCAATTTCAATTGCATTGGTTTTTAAATTTCATTATAAAGCTATGATGTCTGCTTTTAGCACTAAGAGTCTATTTTATAGTAAAAAAGGAGAAACCTTACTTCTCCAAAGAGATATGACTAAAGCAAATGTGGTTATTCCCAAACCCATTCAATGGAACCAGATAAAACTTGCCCAAGACTGGACCCTGGAAAGTGCTACTGAATCGGTACCTGAAAACCCTGAAAAGACAGCTCTGAATACCAAGATAAAGCATATAACCCAATTCCAAAATGGAAGAGTTAAGATTAGCTTTGACATAACTGCTTCTAGCTCTAGATTTTTTTATGCGTCATCATCAGAATCTTTAGATCTAGGAAGATTATCCCAGATACCCTTTGTCATAAATCTTCCTTATAAACTAGAATAGCAACACACAGATCTACCAAGAGTTATCAGTTTACCCTAAATAGAACAAGTAGATCTCCATCCAAACCTTCCACCTATTATAAACCTACCATACACTTCCTCAGCCAAATATTCAACCTAACTTACCTCCTACCTCTCTCAGAAATGTAGACTATAGTACCAATATAGCCCGACCAGTCTATATAAAACCTCAAACGAAAATAAAGTCTCCCTTACCTCCAGCTTCTCCAACCGTATCGGCTATAACAGAAAACATAGCCTATGAGCTAAATGTCAAGGAGAAGGAGTTTACTCTTGATAGAGTTTTCTTAAATCAAGATTTTAATGCACCTCATAATTTAGAAAAAAGAACATAGTTCTTTAAACATTTTCTAAATCAGAGAAAAAAGATCCAAAGTCAATTTTATAATTTTGTGCAAGAAAATAAAGTTAACATATTATTTTTTGAATGGTTTGAAATCTATGCATCAGAAAAAAACATTGATTATCCTTTTAAAGTTTTAAATCATGTTACCATTAAGAAAAAAGCAATAGTTTGGGAAACAACCAATGGTCAGAATATAGAGTCTGAACACCCTCCTCTTAGGTTACTCAAAATTCCTGTAAGAGAAGAGACCATAAAAGCCTACCCTTACAAAAAAAAAACTCAGGATAGTGATTCCCAAAACCTAAAGAATATAGCTGCCTAAAACAACTTTACCAATGCCCATCTCAACAGCATAGGTAAACAGCTATCAAAGATAGAGGGTCAACCTCAACAGAAACCTGTAGAACCCCTAGGAATAGCTAACAAGAAGTTAAAGAACCCCATGTTTAAACCTTACCAAATCTCTAACAGTGTCCAACAAGAAATCAAAAGTAATAGATCTGATTTCTTAGATGCTGTAAGAGAACAACTTAGTAGATTAGGTTCATCCTCCTCCACTAATCCTATAGTTCCTGATACTCTGCAGTCTGTCAATCAGAATGTAAGTATCTTTAATAAAGTTTCTGATACTAAAGATAGTACTTTCCATAAACATTCTCCTTAAATTGCTAAACTTTATTGGCCAAATGTCCAACCTTTCCATTCAGGATATATCTAGAGTAGGGCGCCAGAACTAGAAATAGGATATCAACCTAGTGTTCTTGTTCAACCTAAGTTCAGTGCCAGTTCTATTTATGATTGGAACATTGATAGGATTATAGAATATCAAATTTTGAATTCCCTGCAACATATGACAATGGCCTCTAATGCTTATAAAACCCAAACAGGAACCTCTGATAGGTCTGTAGCTGAACTTATCATTGCAAGTTCTCTGGAAAGTTGAAAGGATGGTGGGATAATCATCTCATAATCTAACGGCAAACAGATATCCTATATGCTATCTAGACTAATGATGAAAGTCTACCCATTCTTGACTTTCTAGGAAACCCTATCCAAGATGCAGTGTCTACCTTGATATTGACCATAGCATTGCATTTTATAGGAGACTCATCACATTTAAAGGATAAAAATGTTGACCTATTATCAAACCTTAGCTATAAAAAGCGTAGTGACTTCTAATGATATAGATCTACTTTCCTTACTAGGGATATGCTCAGGGAAGACTCTAACCTGCCTTTCTGGAAAGAGAAATTCCTTACAGGACTTCCAACCCTCTTAGGAGAAAGAGTTCGAAATAAAATTAGACAATCTTTTGGTACCCATATTATTTCGTATGATCAGCTTACCTATGGTGAGTTTATTAGCACTATACAGAAATAAGGTCTTAATATTTGTCAGGATCTGAAACTCCAGAAACATCTAAAGTGGGAGTTAAAGAAATCCAAATAAGAACTAGGATCCTTCTGTAAACAGTTTGATTATAGTTACACAAAAAAGCAATCCTGTAAAGGAGATTGTAGTAAGAAATCATCATCTAAAAAAATTTCTAAAACTAGAAAATTTCATAAGAAGAAAAGGTCTGAAGATTCTTACTATAAGAAACCTTATAGGAAATCCTCCAAAAAAGATTAAGCCTCCAGTTCTAAGAAAAGTAGTATAAAAGATGTCACCTGCTATAAATGTGGCCAAAAAAAGTCACATCTCTAAATATTGTAAAGTCTCCAAAAAACTTCAGGAACTCAACCTAGAAGATGAAATCCTAGAAAAGCTCTTAGCTTTACTAATAGAAACTTCTGAGCTTGAAACCACCTCTATAACCTCCTTTGATAAAGGTTATCCTTAGATTAATGAATTAGGAACTACCTCCTCTTCAGAATTTGAGTCTGATTTAAGTTTTAAAGAAAAACAGTTGAGCATGCTTGCTAAAGAACAGACACTAATTCTAGATGTTATCTAGCATATCAATGACCCTGATGTGCAGAAAAAATACCTAGAACAGCTTAGGTTATCTCTAGAAAAGGTGCTCGAACCTAAAACCACTAAGTTACCTTCTACCAGTATCAGTATGTATGATCTTACTGCCACACTTAATAGGAAGAAACTTGGTAAAAAACCTTTAGGAGATATCCAGTTACTCCAGTATGAGATCAAGACCATAAAGTCTGAGTTAAAACACTTGAAAGAAAAATAGCAAAAGGATTCTGATCTAATTTAGTTTTTTGTTACCACACTAGCCAAAGAGTCTAGTGATAGTGATGAAACAAAGAGTCTAGAACCTAAGTCCTTAGAGTACATAGATAAAGTCCCTGATGATTTTCTTTGTGCTTTGACACAGATCACCTCTAGAAAATATGTTGTTAAAGTTACTCTTGTCTTTGATAAAGAATTTCAACTTGATGCCATCACTCTGTTTGACACAAGAGATGATTTAAGTTGCATAAAACCCAATGTTGTACTAAAGCATTTTCAAGAACTAACTAGTGAAAAGCTTTCCTCTTTTAATAGTTAAAAAATGCATATTGAAGGAAAGACAGAAGCTAGTGTTTTAAATAACGGATTTCTGATAAAGACTTCTTTTCTTTTGGTTTTCGATATCAGTTGTACGGTGATTATAGGGACACCATTCATTAATTCAATAACTCCCTATTTAGTCACTTATAACTCGATTGATTTTAAAGATGATAAAGTATATATCTCTTTCCCTTTTTTAGAAGAGCCAAAAACTCACTACCTCAATTTTGTTAAAGCTCATTCTATTTATAAAAATGAGATAAATGCTTTGATAAAAGGAAAAGAGACTGATTTACATTATTTAAAGTAAAATGTTCATTTTTAAGAATTGAACAATAGTTAAAGTCAAAATTATTGCAAAAAAAGTATTTCCAAATTTTAAGAAATTATTGTCAAAAAAAATTTATTCTGATTTACCAAATGCTTTCTGGAAAAGGAAACAACATATCGTTAATTTACCTTATGAGTCTAGATTCAATGAGAAAGATATTCCTACGAAAGCTAGACCAATTCAGATGAATGCTAAATTAGAACAGCATTGTAGGAAAGAAATCTAAGATCTAGAATCCAAAGAATTTAATCTCTAAATCCAGGTCTCCTTAGAGTTGTACAACTTTCTATGTCAATAAAGCTTCTAAAATAGAAAGAGGCACACCTAGGCTTGTAATTAACTACAAACCTTTGAATAAAACTCTAAAGTGGATAAGGTATTCAATTCCAAACAAAAAAGATATTTTGCAGAAACTTCACTCTGCATTTGTATTTTCAAAATTTGATATGAAATCAGCATATTAGTAAATACAAATAGATACAAAAACATCAATATGAAATCGCTTTTACAGTCCCTTTTGGACAATACAAGTGGAATGTTATGCCATTTAGTTTGAAAAATGCACCATCAGAATTTCAAAGAATAATGAATGATATTTTTAATCCTTATTCTAAATTCTACATCTTTTACATTGATGATGTGCTCATTTTTTCAAATTCAATTGAATACATTTCAAGTATTTAAAGACTTTTCTTTATATTGTTAAAGCTAGTGATCTTGTTGTCTCTGTTAAGAAAATATCTCTTTTCCATACCAGAGTCAAATTCTTAGGAAATTATATTTGTTCTGGAATAATTGTTCCCATTGAGAGATCCTTACAGTTTGCCAATAATTTCCCTGACAAAATCCTTGATAAAACCCAGTTACAACGATTCTTAGGCAGTCTAAATTACATTTTGGATTTTTGCCTGAATATCAATAGAATTGCCAAACCCCTTCATGATAGGTTAAAGAAAAACCCTATTCCCGGGACAGAAAAGCATACCAAAGTTGCCCAGTAGATAAAGAAACATATAATCAAAATCCCATGTCTTCACTTAGTTGATCCCAGTCTACTTAAAGTTGTAGAAACAAACGCTAGTGACTTAGGATATGGTGGTATTTTGAAGCAACATCAGAATAGGCGAGAATAGTTATACAATATACTTCAGGACACTAGAATGATACATAGAAAAATCACTCCACCATCAAAAAAGAAATTCTTTCCATTGTTTTATGCATTACAAAGTTTCAATCTGATTTGCTAAATCAAAAGTTTTTACTTCTCGTTGATTGCAAATCTGCTAAAGAAATTTTGCAAAAAGATGTTCAAAATATTGCATCAAAACAAATTTTTTCCAGATGGCAAGCTATTTTAAGCTTCTTTGATTTTGATATAGAATTTATTAAAGGAAATGAAACTTCTTTGCCATATTTTCTGACTAGAGAATTTTTACAAAAAATATAAAGATGGTTCACAAAAAGAAAGATAAAGAAAAAATTGATCCTGATAAAGTTGACCCTACTAAAGTTTCCCAACCTCTTTCTGCTGAAAAACTTATAAAGTCCTGGTATGATATAGTTACTTCAGAAGATGCTAAAACAGCTAAAGTAAATCAAATCCAGCAATGGATTGATTCTATCTCAAAAACCCCAGAACTTCTTAAAGCCATTCAAAACACTTTAAATCCTCCTAAGACTACATAGTCCAGTATTTTGGGCCTTCCAGAGCCCTTAGGTAAAGCTTCCCAACTTATTTCAAAAGTGGAGAAAGGAGAATCTTAGTCTTCAAAAACCCTTTCTCAAAGTGATTTAAACCATGTGGCTACCAAGAGTAGTTCACATATCATTTTATCATAATCTAAAGTTAAAGCTTCTAGTTTTCTGCCAAAAATAAATTTTCAAAATATTTTGACAATTGAAAATGGTTTTTATCATAAAGATCCTTATATCACAACGCAAAATCATTTTCTAAAAAATTGGTTTTGTAAACCTTAGGATCTTTTGAAATCCCAAGAATTTTACTAAATAATTTTGGAATTCACTGGTTTTGTAGAGTTCAAAAACTTCTTCCATAAAGGCTTCACTGACCCTCCTACTCCACCTATAAAATCCTTAAAATTATCCATCCCTCAAAATGGGGACAAGAGCTATTTAAACCAAAAGCCTTCCCCCTAAATTTCAAAATGAAATTAGACTTCTACCACTCATTTTCCTATTAGGACTATGAATAGGCATGGTTTAATACCTTCCTTATCCAAAACAATAACCAAACCCACTTCTGATGCTAGAGCTTCTGATACAGTTCCTCTAACAGATAATCAGTGGGAAGATGAAGTCCATTGTCTAATGACTCTTATATGGATGAACTTTTGTTTGTTGCTTGTAGTTCACTTTTTTTTGCCCCCAGAACTCTTCTTTTGACTCCTATATTTCAATGTTCATCTTCAGTCCTTGAGTGCAGACTCACTGTTTTGAGTCCAAATTGCCCCCAGAGCTATATTCTGCCCCCAGTTTTTGATAATTTTCCTTCATGTCTGTCATTAGTCTTGCTCTCAATGGAGGCTGGATAAATGTGGAATTGATAGCTTTGAAGAACTCTTGAGCTGAATATGAGGCTTGATGTTGCCACCATGATTGAGGATAACTACAAGGTATGGGTTGCCACCTAAATTCTCTAGATACAAAAAGACACCTGATTTTACAATCAAAATCACAACGGGGTGACACAAAGAGAAAATAAAACTAAAATAATGATCTCATAGCTCTGATTTTTTAGCTTTCATTATGTTTTGTGTTTCCAATCAGATACCTATGCAATATGATAAAAACGAATATGCGATATTCGAACCATAAACTCAAATTCAACTTTATTCATTCATTAGGGCCAAAATGAGAACATTCATTACATCACATGATACGACTCTTATTATTAGTTTGTCCTTTTGAAATTTTCTCACAAAATATTTTCTCTCATTTTTACATGGCTAACCCTTTCATTCATTTTTTTCTTCCATTTTTTCCTTTTTCTTTCTTTCAAATTTTCTCTTTCCTCAAAAGTTATATCATGTGATATATGAATGTTCTTTGAATTTTCATTTGTGCCCATGATGAATGAATCTAATTGAATTTGGATTTATGCCAAACATGCATATTAAATCAATATCATAAGGTGCAGTATCATCAGGATGCACACCACACAAATAAGCAAAATCAAAATTCATATCATCGATCAAAAAGGTAAAAATTCTAAAGAAACTAAAATGTTATTAAAAGAAACAGAAAAAGGTTATTTTCTATTCTAAATGCTAGGGATGCTAAGTCTTAAGGTGGCTGTCCTTTAGGTGGCTGATGTAGCAACTATTCTCAGCGACCATAGTTCACTTCTGTATTATTAATCTGCACATTATAGCCTTCCTTGTCCTCCTCTTCAAATTCATCTCCCCATCTAGTAGGCACTATTGTTTCAAGGGGTATGTCATTGGAAGATGGCTTAGTGTAAAACACTTTGTAGTCAAACTTACCTGAGGGCTGTCCTAACAAATCTTCAACTCCTTGTTGTGGCTGCTTAGGAGCCTCAGGTTCCTCACTACTCTCACTTATTAGCTCACTGTCATCTCCAAATTCATCACCCCATCCTCCAGGTGTGATTGATTCAAT
>CATIWM010143714.1:0-10562 GCA_949671775.1 Mallotus repandus
TTTTGCCATTAACCAATTTAAACCCTTAACTTTCTAATTCTTGTTATGGACTTAATATCACACATATTACATGTATTTCTCATGACTATATGATATGCATGTTATGCAAATAAATGAAAATGCATTATGTGGGCATTACAAGGAGGATGATTTGCTTGTTTATACTATTACTTCTTCTCTTTCAGCTCCAGTTAAGCCTCCTATCATATATACATATTCCCGACGGCATCAACCTCCTGTTATTGATGCTGCACCTGTTCCTGATCCTTCTACCTCATGTCCTCATGCGCCAATTTCTTCGTCATCAGATCCGACTCCGAGTGACGATCTTTCCATCGCTCTCCGTAAAGGTAAACGCACATGCACCTTTCCAGTTTCTTCTTTTATTTCCTATAACCATTTGTCATCTTCTATATATTCTTTTATTGCCTCTCTCGATTTTGTTTCTATCCCTAAAATTGTTCATGAAGCTTTAGCGCATTCTGGCTGGTGTGATGCAATGGTTGAGGAGATGAATGCTTTGGATGTCAATGGAACTTGGACCTTAGAAAAGTTACCTGCAGGAAAACAGGCTATTGGATGCAAATGGGTGTTTTCAATAAAAGTTAATCCTGATGGATCTGCTGCTAGATTAAAAGCTTGACTTGTTGCTAAAGGATATGCTCAGACATATGGAGTGGATTATTCTGACACATTTTTTCCTATTGCTAAACTTACTTCTGTCAGACTCTTTATTTCTATGGCAGCTACTCATCACTAGCCTTTGCATCAGCTAGATATTAAAAATGTCTTTCTTCATGGAGATCTTCAGGAAGAAGTCTATATAGAGCAACCACCTGGTTTTGTTGCTCAGGGGGAGTGTGGGAAAGTATGTCATCTTCGTAAGTCCTTGTATGGCCTAAAACAAAGTCCCCGTGCCTGGTTTGGCAAGTTTAGTCTGATGGTGGCATCAATCTTTTAGTTGTCTATATAGACGACATTGTGATCATTAGTAGCGACACTATAGGGATTTCATCTCTTAAATCCTTTCTTTATACTCAGTTTCATACTTAAGATTTGGGAACTCTAAAGTATTTCTTGGGAGTTGAAGTAACCAAGAGTAAGAAAGGAATCTTCTTGTCTCAAAGAAAGTATGTACTGGACTTATTATCTGAAATAGGAAAATTGGGGACTAAACCATTTAGTACTCCAATGGTTCCTAATTTGTAACTTACAAAAGATGGTGAATTGTTTGAAGATCTTGAGAGAAACAAAAGATTGGTTGGGAAGTTAAATTATCTTACTGTGACCCATCCAGATATTGCATATTCAGTTAGTGTGGTTAGTCAGTACATGTCATGTCCAACTGTTGATCACTGGAAGGCAATAGAACAAATTTTAGGCTATCTAAAAGAAGCTCCTAGACGTGGTATTTTATATGGCAATCATGGTCATACTAGAATTGAGTGTTTCTCAGATGCTGATTGGGCAGGATGTAAGGAAGATCGAAGATCCACTTCAGGATCTTGTGTCTTTGTTGGAGGAAATTTGGTTTCATGAAAAAGTAAGAAATAGAATGTAGTTTCCCGATCAAGTGCAGAATCTGAATATAGAGCTATGGCCCAATATGTATGTAAAATAATGTGGGTGTATAAGCTCCTAAGTGAAGTAGGTCTTAAAGTCTCAATACTAGCCAAATTATGGTGGGACAACCAAGCTGCAATTCATATTGCGTCTAATCTAGTCTTTCATAAATGAACCAAACACATTGAAATTGATTGTCACTTTGTTCGTGAGAAAATTCAGCAAGGCTTGATTTCTACAGGATATGTAAAGACTGAAGAACAATTAAGGGATATCTTTACAAAAGCTCTTAATAGGATTCAAATTAATTATCTTTGTAACAAGCTAGGCATGATTAACATCTATGTTCCAGCTTGAGGGTGAGTGTTACAGACTGCAATCACAAACTATAATGTTATGGTCTGATTGTCAGACTGAAGGGCTCTGACAGTCAGACTATTACAACCTGTATATCTGACTTTCTAGCCATTGCAGAAGACTTTCTAGCTCTATACTTGTATATATATATGTTTGTACATTTGATAAAGATTAACAAGAAATATTTTCTTCTCATTTCTATATTTTGCTCTCTAATTATAACTATAATGGAGTTTTTTTACTAATATTAGTTAATATGTTAAATCTGGAAAAATCCCCTTATATTTGATTAATAGTGAAAAAAACAAGAAAAAGAAAGAAAGAAAGAAATGTAAGGCTTAGGCAGTGAAAAAATAGTTAAGCGGTAATTTATTTTTAAATGTATTTTGTGGTATAGGGTTTCAAATACATTTTAAAATATAAAATTTAAATTTTACTATTGTCAATTAAGAAAGAAATAAATGTCTCTTATTATACAGTTCATTAATACTTCGATTACATTATCTTCCCATTAAAAAAAATGAAAGGCTCAGAGGTGTTAGTTTAGTTGCTTTTCTTGATTCTAATAAACGTAAAGCTAATCTCTATGTCATATTGAAGGGTTAGTGAAAAAGTTTAGGGAATAATTATCTCCGAAACAGTTGTTATTTGAAAAATCAAGAAACTAGTTTTGCAAAGTTTTTCCATGTGCTACCTTGGCCTTTGTAAAAAAATAAAAGAAAATACAAATTGATGTTTATTCAAGGTTCGATGAACATTACTAAATCCAATTTATACAAATTGATGTTTATTTAAGGTTCGATGAACATTAGCAAATCCAATTTTTAGCCTTTCAATGATTTTATTCAAATTTTTATAATTTTAATTAATTTTACTTTTTAAGTACAATTTTACACAATTTATTACAATTAACTTGCATCATCAGAAAATTTGATAAAAATTATGAAAAATAGAAATTAGTTTTTATTTGTAAGTGTGATTCTTGCTATGGAATTAATAATAATTAGTGATAATACGTGTGATGCATGAACTGTAAATTAATAATATATTGTATTTAATTATTTTATTATAAATAAAGTAAAGTAATATAAATATATAAATTAAATAGTTTTTATAAAATAAAAACTACAAATTAATTAAACGGTTTTAACAACTAAAAACTTATAAAATATAAATAAAATAAAATAATTCAAAAATGGCAACTATAAATATAATTAAAATTAATTTTAATAAAATAGAAAGCATAAATTGATTAACTAGTTTTTTTTAAAAAACAATAATTCACTTTCACTTTTTTAATTTTAAATCTATATTTTTTATAAAAATGAAGATAATATAATTTTAACTTAATATTTATAATTTTAGATTAAAAATGATTTAAGTGGGAACTAAAATTCATGTTATGATTTTTTTTTTCAATAAAAATTAAACCTACTGTTAGCATGCAAAGGAGCATTAAATATCTTGCACTTACCACGTTATGTAACGAAAGGCCAGTGGCCCCTAAGGATGCTGAACAATCATGGGAACCCGATAAGAAAGCGAAATGCCACTTCCCCCCTTTTCTTTTTATTTTAGCCTTTGCTTTCCATCCATCAGACAAAATAAATAAATAAATTGCCCCCACGACCATCTCAAATCCTAAAAAGTGTCAACTTTCATATATAAAAAATAGGATTCATTTTTTTTAAGTGAAAATAAATAAATTGACTAGGCTGCAACATATAGGTGTCCCATAAAAATAAAGCATGTAAAAAAATAATTTTTCCAATTAAAAAAATAGTTAAACTATAATTTTTCTCTAAAAATATTTTAAAATATAAAATTCAATTTCTAATACCAAATCACGACTGCCCCAATTGTCACGGAACACTTTACATGGCAGGCGGTAATATAAAACATTATCCTATTTTTGGTTTGATCTGCTCCAAAAATGGTTACGTGCTGCTAGAAATATACTATACGTATAACAAAAGTAATGTAAAAGAATTGTTGAAAATTAATACTACAAACGACAGAGACACAGGAGTTCAATGATTAGACCATGTATGTCATCCCAACTTGCAAGATATTCATGTGAGGCACTCGCATAGTGCCAGAGCCGCCTCTACAATTCCTCCTCAAGAATGCATACAAGTAGTTAATTGCTAGTTTCTTCAGGAATATAGAATTCTTCCTTGCTCTCACATCTCCATGAGCTAGTAAGTAAGTAAATCCCGAATCCTTTGCTTCTCTTAGAGCTGCAAGCTCATACTCTAGACTTGGATCTTCATCTGCTGAGATGGCACCACCAGGCAATGGCAATGCTGACGATGAGGAATCTTCTTCCGAAGTAGAAGTTCCTTGCCCTACTAATCTTTGATCATTGAGCAAAGGTATTCTAAGCTCCTCATTCCCATCACCACCTGAAACTCTGGCCAAGTTGTTTTCGTTGCAATTGCTCTCCAAGGCGAGATCCTGTGCCTCTTTTCGCAAGAACTTCTCGAGGCTTTCGACTAAAAGTTGCTCAAACACATTGCGATCTTCCTTTCTGACATCTTTGTATCCATACCGGGCAACACAACGGAACATATGGTAGTCCTTGGGGCAAACCCTTCGAAAAAGAAACCTTTCCTCCTGAGGGACTACTGGCACAGGGATATATTTTATGCAAACAAATACAATGGTGGAGTAGATTGCTGGAAGGCTGATCAGGAATTGGCCAAAGATTGAAGGGACACCCTGGACAAGCTCGTTGTATAGCAACCCAATTCCAGGAACTCTAACAGTCCCCAGAGTGGAGCCAAGCTCAAGCATGAAGTCCATTGAAATCTTCTCCCTTACCTCACTCTGGTATTTCAACACACTTCCATAGTTCCAAATGTACATAACGCAAAGGAAACAGCTAGCAAATGCAAGTGGAAGCCATCCACCCTCGAAGAGTTTCGATAGAACAGCAGACAAGTAGATGAGCTCTACCGTCCCAAAAATGAGCGGGAAACACAAAGCCAGAAAGAAATTGGTCTGCCAGATCAGAAGCATTACCAGTGTCACCAAGGTTGTGCTCACAATCATCACGCCCACCTCAGCTATGCCTGCAAGATCAAATATAAATAGCATTAGAATTACTTAATGTCATAGGACTATTACAACTATTGGTTCATAAGATTCTCTTGACTACAAAATTTCCTGAATACATGAAAGAATGGTTTCTGTGATGGAGGAAGTAAGAAAAATACTTAACCATATGCATTGGCAATATCCGTGGTGCTCCGGAAGATTGAAACCACAACTATGCACATAATCATCAGAAAATAATTGATTACAGGGATGTAGATTTGACCCATCAGCTTCCGTGATGTGTGGATTATCTTAAGCCTTGGGAAGCTTCCAAGAGCCATAGATTGCTTAACACAAGAAAATGTGGCAGAAATCATTGCTTGGCTGGCAATCATAGCAGCAAGGGTGGCTAAGGCAAAGACAGGCCAGAACAGACTCTCTGCTTTTCATAATATTCAGGCATTGAAAGTGTCAAAGAGAAAAAGAAAAGCTCTTGAAGTAAAAATAATTCTATAGACTTCAACTTGAGACATTTCATTTCACAGAGGGAATGAAATGAAATTGGCAAACACTGTGATGGAAAAATCACCTGGCACAGAAGAATAGAATACTCTGCCTGAAGATTGAGGGTATTTCATTAAATAAGAAGCCTGGCCTATGTAAGCTAAGAGAAGACAAGGAAATACTACAAAGGAAAACGCAACCTGTGGAAGCAGTGGAGAACTTAAAAAGTTAAGGAAAATCCAGAATGCAATTCAAGAAAGACATAAGATGAGGTTATGAAGCAAACGAACCTGTATGGCTTTTACATTGAAATGCCCTAGATCAGCAAACATAGCTTCAGCTCCTGCAATGAATGTTGGAAAAGGTTGTTTCTCATTTAGTATTGAAGAGATACAAGTGATATATTTGAAGAAAATGTGCATCCATTCTAACATCTAATGTCACAATGAATGGTGAGATTAGTTGCTAGCATACGATAAGGATTCCCTGCAAGATGATGTATGTATTGAGTGGGAGAGTTCAGAAACAAAAATGAGAGAAGACATATTAATAGTATCAGAATATCTAAGTGGATGCAGCTAATCTACCGGAAGTGTTCATGGTTTAAGTCTAGAAGCACCTGTAATGCACAGAACGCAACCGCCAAGAGCTGACCATGCGTCAACACTGTTCTTCTTGAAGAAAAGGTATATATAAGCTGGATTGAATGCCCTCAGGACGCTGATATCATGCGTCACTAGATTGTAAATTCCAATAGCAGCCAAACAGAAGAACCACAAAGCAAGTACAGGAGCAAACAAGAAACTCACTTTCCCTGTCCCAAACCGCTGTATGCTGAACAAAGCAACTAAGACTATGATTGACACAAAAACCAGAGCAGCTGCAGACAAATCAAAATCAGATTATTAAGTTTTGCAGTGAAATTGTCATTAATATTTCTGTTTATTTCTACAATATATTTGCTAGAGAAAAAAAAAATTATAGTTTATAGCCCTAGGAGACTAGAATAGAATGGATATTTCCTAGTATACATGCAGAAAATTCTTCATATTTATCTTCAGTCAAAGGAGTATGAAGGAGTTCAAATAAGAAGAAATAGACATACTTGTGCCAAATCCAGGTATTTGGCCCTGCAGACCACTCATGGCAGACATGACTGCAACATATAAACGCCAAGCTGATATGTTAGCTTCATTCCAGGCACATTATGATGATGGACATGTTAACATTTTTTGTCCACTCCTACCAGTTGTTATCATTGACAGTGTCCTGTTATGCAATACTTACCTGAGATTGCTGGGGTTAGAATACCATCTCCTATAACCATGGAAGTTCCCATCAGAACCAACAGTAAGAGAATTGTTTTCAAGGTTGACCTTCTCTCCAAAGCATCTTTTATGTTTAAAGCCCTTTCTAACTCAGGAGTAGGCAACTTGAGCCTGAAACTTGAGATTCGTTCATCAGCTCTTTGACGATTTGGCAGCATGCTAACATTTGCATATCGGCATATCAGTGAGTACAAAGCAAATGTTCCTCCTACAGTCAGAATTATTCTGTGTTAATAATGCCATGATCCAAGAAATTACCAGCAATAAAGCACGAGAAATTAAGAACTCTAACAGAGAGCTCATACCTTCTCCATTATCATTTGCTTTAAGCACAACAAAAACATATTTTGCTAAAGGAATGAGAGCAATTGTGTACATAACTAGTGATAGAGCCCCTAGGATATCAACTTCTGACTCTATGGTCACCTTGCTGAACACATCGGCAAAGACGTACAAAGGGCTTGTGCCTAGATCACCATACACCACACCCAGTGTTTGAAAGGCCATTGCAAGTGTGCTCCAAGTGGATAGATCCTGCATTGTTAAGGTAACACTGTTTAGTAATAGAAAAATAACAAAATTATTGCACTTAAATTTTTGGTACTGTAGTTGTAGCAAGCATCTTCAATGTTAGCAAGACCTGAAGCTCATACCAGAACACCTTTTATAAATTGTCATGGAGCTAGAGTTAGGACTAACTGCAACTTCAATTTCATAATCTATTCGGTAATATATGCACAACACTTAACAAATCCTATGAATTCCATAAATTCATTGAAATGGATGATGGGATACGCTCACATGCCATAGAAACACAAGATTTTGAAAGGAAAAGAATGATGATTGGTAGAAATTACTAATAAAGGTAATACCTTGGTGTGGTGACCATGTGCACCAGCAATCTCCATGGCTTCAACATCAAAAGAATCTATTCTCTTGGGCTTCTTCACCAGCCTCCTCCTCATGGATCCATATCCATCTCTACTATCATTCTCTTCAAGCAAATGACATGAAGGTGACTCTGAATCCACTTCACTTCCATCAACCCACCTAGCAGACTCGCCTCCACCACCACCACCACCACCACTACAATTGCTAGTATAACTACCCAATAATCTTGTACTGCTCTCTTCAATTTCATCTCCTTCCATCTTTTCCAAAAAAAAACAACAACAACACTTCAAATTACCCAAGTCATCGAGTCCAAAGACAACCTTTTTTTTTATATATATATAACAAAATTAATTCAAGAATCAGAGAGAACCCAAACCCACGTCTACAATATGCTCCTAATATCAAGAAACTTACAATAACAAACCACAAAAATAGGACACTTAGCAACAGACTCAAGACTTATTCAATTACCAAATATAAAAATATGACAAATATAAGAAAGACTCTTTAATCAAATCAAGCAGTAGTCACTAACAGATGATGCTTTCTGCAATAACCTATACTAGTTATAGTAAACAATTTTAAGACAGTTAGCCAAAGACAGCAAGGTTGAGCGCTTAAGTAAACTAACTACTTTGAAAGATCCGTTTGTAACAACATAGCTTTTCATCAACATGGAAAGTTTTCCCCTTATGCAGAGAAAACTTTTATGAACAATTGCTTGACGCTTTTCTTTCTAAAGGAAAAAGATTTCAATTTGCTGGGAAAGTTTGCCTTTTTACAGGGAAATTATTTTCATTCTGAGAAGATAGCTTTATAATGCTGTCCTGTCCGAATCAAAAAGTTGCACCTTTTTCATTAGTCTAAGACATCAGACAGAGAGTTGTTACATTTCTGATTCTATTACATTTCATTTGCCCTCCATTACTTTTTCACTTCCTTGGGAAGCACCCAACAGCCATCGACTAGACATTTTAATTTTTATCTAACAACTTCCTTGGAATATTCACAAATCCACAAGCCAAAATGAAAAACTTGTCGACGACCAAGCTTTATAGCATGTTCGTGATCATCATGTTGTATAGAATGGAACATTTGGGTTGTTCACGGAATGGATAATTCCCATGGCGTCGGAGAAGAGAGCCACACATCTTATAAGGCAGTGAAGAAGAGAAGACGGTGGTCCCAGTTTGGAAATGTTACGATCGATCTGGATATCAATTTGTTTGAGTTGGTTAAGACCCGCACGGTCATGTTCCTGAATCCTGACTTTCAGGGAGACCCGTTAAAGTTCAACCATGTATATGTATTCTTGGCGAAAACAGTTGCCGCCGATCATAGCACTTTTTCACCTCTGTAGACCTCCACATTTCTTGTGGTATGCCGACGCAGGACCATCCGACGACCGGAGCCACCGCGTAAATGTCACGGCAGGTGCCCTGCACCACACAGGAATGGTGCAAATGGATCATGTGGCAATAATCACCTCAGAAGAATAAATGATGAGGCAAAACACACGTCAGAGAAGACGGATTACTTTGATGAGGAGGCACAAACCACGTCAGACAATAAAAATGAGGTATAGTTTACCGCATCATATAAAGTGGTAACGTGCCATTAACAACGTTAGAAAAGTAGAGGACGTGGCAAATTTCATGTCAGAAACATTTCTGTCAACACATCAGATAATTAAATGACATGGTAAATTCCACATCATACAAATAAATGACCAGTTGACGACCATGTCAAATACACATTATAATATCATATCATCTATATAGAGTAACCACATTATAGTGGTGGATGACATATAAATAGCACATGGCCGACTACCTCATTTCATTCCAGAATTCCAGAATTTTACTGTTTTGGTTCATTTTACACGTCAATTTCTTTTAACCAATAATATATATGAATTTCTATTTTAAACTCATTTCATTTATTGTCAAATGTGTAAATGACACAAAATATGTGTAAATGACACTTGATGACATAATGTATATAAGTCCTATCTGGACATACACGTTAGAGTTAAAATATTACAAAGTCAAAAAGTAAAAAAAAAAAAAAATACTAAATCTATAACTGCATCTTCATCAAAATGAACGACATAGCCACCACCACCGTCGTCATCATCATCTTCATCAAAACGAAGATACATTGTCTGGGACTAATCTAGCTGCAGCTATGTCTCTGTCGCATTCCCTGCAACTCTATTATCCTCTCCGTCGCCGTGTTTCCATCTTACAACCTCTAACATCTCTGCTCACCGTAAATCCTTCACCGGCGACTATCACTGTCATCAGCTCCACAATGCTGACCTCCCTAACGCTCATAGCACCTTTATGATGATCTCCTCTCCAATGTTAGCTCTCTTCTCTCGTCCACTCTAAAATTGTTGTGGTCATTTCAATTTTTGTTTCAGAATCTGTGAGTTTTTTGATTGTCCTATTGTCACATATGTTCCATGTGCTACATGTGGACAGTGTGGTAAACATCAGGTTTAATTAGCGGTTTGCTTATTTAGAATATGCAATTCTGTTGTTTAATTGAATGAAGGGCCTGAGCCAACATCAAGGGAGGTTGGCAGAGCTCAGGGGTTTTACGGGTCATCTGGTGGGGGAGAATCCAAGTGTTGATGCTGTGATGGAGGTGTAGGAGGAAATTTTGAAGGTGGAGAAGAAGAGTTCACGGTGAGTGGTGAATTGTTGATTGTTTGATTCTTATGTTGTTGCTGTTGTAGTTTTTCTTCTTCTTCTTTTTCTGGTTGTTGAAGCTTTTATTGTTGTTGTTGTTGAATGAGTTGTTGGTCATCTTGTAGTTCTTGAATGTGTTGTTGCTGTTTGAGGTCATTTTCTTGATTGTAATAGCAGTGGT
>CATIWM010143724.1:0-10128 GCA_949671775.1 Mallotus repandus
GAGATTTAATGAGGTTCGGCAATGTGCCTACTGTAACACTTATACCCTAACTATAGATACATTTACATTCATTATCCTGAATTTAAGTATAAGCTAATATATATAGCTAGACTAGTGTACCAGGTCTAGCCATGACTTGTACTCAGTTAAGGAGTGAGGATTTTTGAATTTTGATGACACTCAAAATGAGTGAAATTATGAGAATAAAAAGGATTAGAAGTAAAAATAAAGTAAAGAGTGAGAATTAAAAAGTTTAGGATGATATGGACTCAATTGAAACAGATGATTGTCGTTAAGACATGAGAAATACATAAGATATTTGTGGTATTAATTCCAATATTAAATAGGAAAAGATTATAAATGTTTTAATTAAGTCCATAATAAGAATTAGAAAGTTAAGAATTTAAATTGGTTAATGGCAAAAATATAAAGGGGTTTAAATTTGTTTAGTTATTGTTATTGTTATTATTATTATAAAAAAAAAAAAAAGAGAAGGTGCTATAATGGGTATGTGGCACCCTTTGATTGATTAAAAGAAAAAAGAGGAGATAAGCTTACGGAAGAAAGAAAGAATGAAGGAAGAGTTTTTTTTCTTAAAAAAAATTAGATAGCTGAACTTTCCAAGTAAATTAAAGATTAGAAATTTATTCCAGACCACAATCTTCATCTTCAAAGGTTTTATATGTTTATTTGGTAAGTGATTTTAATATTTTTATTGAATTAAGTTAGGGTTTAGAAGTTGCAGAATTCGGGCTTTTAGGATTTGATTTTTTAGTATTATTTTTTTAATCATATCTTGATATAGGAAGCTTAAAATTGAGTTTTCTTTGATGATATAGAAATAATAATATGTCTAATATGAAACTTATAGAAATAGAGAAAACCTAATTCTGTTGTTTCGATGGTCATTTGGGGCTGAACATTTTATTGCTCAGTTTTCAATGATGGTTTGAGTATGGTGGATTATTTCTTAAGTTTATTCCTCTATACACCTCCAATTGAAGCAAAATAAATTTTAAATTACTCCAGACACATAGGGTTAATTATCTAGAAAGTTTCCTTTGGAGATTCATTATATAGAATTATTGGTGAATTTTTAAACTCACCTTATTAAATCTGTCATAGTTGGCAGCTTCATATGTTTAGTTGGTTTAGTGATGTTATCATGCTAGATGAATTTTTATTATTTTTGGGTGTTTAAAAAAAAAATTGAATTATGATCTATTTTAGCTAAACCAAATGGAAATGAGGCTGACATACAAGTAAATACAAATAAAGGGAAGGGGACGATAAAGGTAAGTGAATAACTTAATGTTCTATGTGAATATAACACCTAAAATAAATAATTTTAAATTTATTGTTAAGTTGATTTATAAAAGAAAATATGTGTCTTATAATTTATAGATGCTAAATTTTATTATTTTTTTGGTGATTGATTGTTTTTTAGATGAGCTTATATATATGAATGAGATTATACATATGAATGATGGTTGTTGAATTTGGGTGTTCTGTTTTGGGTAAGAACAGAATACTTGTTGAAGATATATCAGGAGTTTTATAACTCTAAATTTTGTGAAGTTTAATCCTATAAAAACTTGGAGATGTTTTTTACAAAATTTATAGAAATAGAGAAAGCTCAATTTTGTTGTCTTGATGGCCAATTTGGACCATACTTTTTGTTGCTTAATTTTGTTTACAGCTTGACCATGGTGGAATGTTTTTTATGTTTCTCTTTGGATAAATATCCAAATGATGTGAAATCAGTTGAAATAAATCTAGACTTATAATTATATTGATCTGAAAAGTATGGCTTTGATATTCGCAACGTGAAATTTTTGGTGTATTTTTGAATTTGCACTATCAATTCTGCCATGTTGAAATATAATATATTTCGGTATATTATTATTTTCTTATATATTATGGGAGAGATATTAATTTACTTTATGGAGTGATATGTGATGTATTTCGTTAATGATGAGTTGAATAAAGTGTTGTGACAGTGTGGTGAATTCTTGATGTATATAAAAATATAAGAAAGATGATTGGATGAATATGAGGACGCAATGCTACTTGTGCGATATGGAATCCCTTTATATGCTGTAATACGATATGGAATCCCCTTTATATGTTGTAATATGACTTTAAAAAAAAATAAAAATAGTTGGAAAAAGATTATGGCAGGGCTGTGTGCGTATGGGGATCCATGAATTATAAAAAAATGAATTACATGTAATTTACAAGTACATTGTTGTCCAAAAGAAAACACTATGATTATGCAATGTTGTGTGCATTATAGAATTCCCTTGAAATGCCATAACAAGACTAAAGAAAAATTTTATACAAAATCATGGTGGGCTGTGTGCGTATGGGGATCCATGAATTATTGAAAAGAAGTTGTGGTTTTATTTATATAATTTATAGGTTCATTGTTGTCCAAAAGAAAATATTATGTTACTATGACTATGTACATTTTATAAATGCATAGTTAAATATTGAATGGATTGATACTTGATAATATTATATGCTTGAGTATGTTATTTTTTCTATAGAATATTATGTTATTTATTTACTGAATTGCAGGCTCACTCCTATGCATTATTTTTCAAGACTAGGAAAAATTGTAGTCTGTCTTGAAGAAACAAATGCATCAATTGCACTAGCATTTTTTCAAATGGGTCAGCAGGAGGTCGTCTTTAGTTTTTCTAGAATGTAACATGCTTAGTGAATTTTTTATTTATTTTGTAATAAGACTCGTGTATTGTATATAATAACATAAGGAAAGATGTGAACTGTATGACGTTGTGAGTTTTGTGGTGTGTGATATGCATTACTTATATAAATAATCTTCTTACATATATTAATTCGTGGACTAAATTTGGGAATTAATGGATATATATTAATTATTAATCACATGCATACAATGTATGCTAGACATCTTTACAGGTGTCACACTTACGTCCTCGGGAGTGAGCGGCTAGAATTTTCTCATTATTCAAAACAATACCCTAGAGTTACAAATACATGTTCTATTTATAATAGAATAGGTATGGTACATATTACAAAATCACCCTTGTACCATATCACACCCCCAACCCATCTAACTGTAACCCCACAATTAAACCGCTGCTACATATAAGCCATACGCAACAATCTCCACCTTGGTAAATATCAAGCTCCTTAGGAGATAAATTCTCTCATACCAAATGGGTTGGGGGAACATGCTTCTTTAGCATCTCGCAACATTCAACAAGTCCAAGTAATGCTTGAACTTGTCACTAGTAACTGACTTTGTCAATATATCAGTTGCATTCTCAGAAGTGTGAATCTTCTGTAGCAATATCTGACCAGATGTAATTAACTCCCTGATCTTATGAAGCCTCACATCAATATGCTTTGTCCTAGCATGATACACCTAATTCTTTGCCAAATAAATGGCACTCTGACTATCATAATGCAACTGAACTCCACCTTGCTCAATACCCAATTCCTTCACTAGTCCTGTAAGCCATAATGCTTCCTTAGCTGCTTCAGTTACTGCCATATACTCTGCTTCAGTTGTAGATAATGTTACTATAAACTGAACTATAGATTTCTAACAAATAGGCCCTTTTGCAAGAGTAAAAATATACCTTGTTGTAGACCTCTTATCTTCCATATCATTAGCATAATCTGAATCCACATTTCCCATAACTGATGGATCACCCTGCTAACTACCAAACATAATTCCATGACCTGTTGTGCCCCTTAGATACCTAAATATCCATTTGACTGCTTCCCAATGTTGCTTACCTGATTTTGACATAAACTTGCTAACTTGACTAACAGTATGAGCTAAGTTAGGCTTAGTACAAACCATTATATACATCAAGCAACCAACTGCACTGGCATATGGTACCTTTGCCATGTCTTCAATTTCTCTATCTAACTTTGGGCACTGAGTGGAGGAAAGCTTGAAATGATTTGCCAATGGAGTACTCACCAGTTTAGCATTGGTCATCCTAAATCTATCTAGCACCTTCTCAATATAGCTCTGCTAAGATAACTATAGTTTTCTAGAGCTCTTGTACCTGTGAATCTCCATCCTAAGGATTTTCTTTGCAACACCTAAATCCTTTATGTCAAATTCTTTCCCTAATAAGGCTTTTAACTCAATAACATCATGCCAACTCTTAGTAGTAATAAACATATCATCAACATACAGTAGCAAAAAAATAAATAAACCATCATCAAGGCACTTAACATAAACACAACAATCATACTCACAGTGCCTGTACCCAATCTGAATCTTGTAAGAATCAAACTGCTTGTACCATTGCCTGAGAGACTACTTTAATTTATACAAGGACCTTTTCAATTTGCATACCAGATGTTCATGCCCAGGCTAGGTGCTCTATACAAATCTGCTCCTCTAGGTTACCATAAAGAAAAACTATCTTCACATCCATCTGCTCCAAGTGCATATCCCATCTAGCTGCCAAGGCTAACATTGCCTTGATAGAAGTATGTCTAACCACATGGGAGAAAATCTCATCATAATCAATCCCCTTCTACTGTGAGTACCCTTTTCCCACTAGCTGAGCCTTGAACTTTTTTCCTTCTTTTTCTGATACTGCTGGCTTCTTCTTGTAGACCCATTTGCACCCTATATCCTTCTTTCCCTCAGGTAGTTGAGCAAGCTCCCATGTCTAATTTTTATGCAAAGATTCCATCTCCTTTACCATAGCACCCATCCATCTATCTTTTTCCTCTCTAAGCATAGCTTCCTGAAAAGTTGATGGATCTCCACTGCTAATAAAGAGAATAAAAGAAGCCAAATCTTCATACCCAAATCCTGTAAGTTAGCTTTCTTGCTAATCTATGAGTAACATTATCAATAGAGGAATAAGAACATCCTCCATCTCCACTTATCAGATTATCGATCACGCAACTGAAAACATCTGCTTCAGATTTCTCCACTTTACTAGACAACTTTTTTGCTCGTCATAATTAAGGTAAATAAGTCCTATCTGATTCATTTTGCGTCCCAGGGAGTAGAGATATGCATGAAATGTTAATCCAGAGCAGTATTTTGATAGAAACCCACGTCAGTCTCCATTTATGCAACTTGAGTTATAATAATCAAGAAATGAAAGTGGCAAGTCAAGGCTGCAACCAGTCTCAAAAGGCTAAGAACCTGGAAATTTGAAAGTGATCATGAGAATGAATATACTACTGTACCAACAATAACACTTAGGATATTTGATAGGCTTAACCATTGGATTCAATTCTGGAATGAGAAGAAATCATATCACTAGAAAATCATATGATGTTAATCAAAGGTTGGACATACAAGGCAGTAATAGTTAATGACAGTTAATTCAAGAGGAATTTGTTTGCAGACAGGATATATCATTTAATTCCTCTTAACAAGAGTAGTTCTAATTCCTACTATGCTAAGCAGTAGCTAAATGGAAACGTAGAAATAGATACAGTGAAAGAACATTATTTATGATTGAGAAAGAACATTATTTAAAAAATATATAAAAATGAAAACATGAAATAATTTATCAATAATGAGAATATAGAGTATATGAATAAATATATTAAAAATATGAAAATATATACAAATAGAAATTTTATATATAAACATTGGCCAAATCCATACTTAGCCCCCGAACTTTTAGTCAAAATCCCATTAGCCACCTGAACTTCTAAAATGATCTTATAGACACCTTAAGACACATTTATTGTAACTTTTAAACACCTGCGAGCTGAGTTGGCATAGGGTGTGGATACAAACGTGTATCGGGAGATTGGGGAGAAAAAAAAAATGCCAACGTGTCATAAGATGTGGAGAGTGAACTGCACTCTCTTAATAATAAAAATAAAAATATTTTTTATTTACAAAATACATATTTTATATAATAAAATAAAGTTACAGTTCAAAAAAAAAAGAATACTAATGATCACCTCTCACATCTCGCCTCCTTCATCCACAGTCTCCCAACACCATTATCTTAACCTACATCTCTGCCACCACCGTTATTTTCTTCTTCTACTTTTTCTTCTCCACCACCACTACATTTTCCTCTTTTTCTTTTTCTCTTCCACCACCACCGCCATCTACTTATTTATCATAGATTCATCTACTTTATCTTTATAAATTGATATTCGAAACCACCTATGTTGCCATTGACACCATCAACTATGAGTGCTATTGTTGTCGCTGTCACCACCACCACTACCATCCATGCAATTACTACCTGAGTTTTTCCTTCTGCATGCCCTTCTTTCATACATGGATAATTCATTGTAAAAAACTTAAATTCACAAACGAATTTACACAAATCTGGTGGATTTTTTGGCCTATAAATGTTTGATTTTTTTTTTTTTGCAATTATGATTTGTTATTGTATATTACATGGATTTTGCTTATGAGTTGTTATCATTGTGGATTATAATTACTTTAATTATTGTATTTTGTGGTTTTACCCGTAAAAGTGCGCAACTTTTTCTTGATAAAACTTTGTGTGTGTTTATGTTGAGTATGTTTACCATTCAATGGTAGGTTTGGGATTGGAGGTGGGTTTGCATTTCTGTTAGTATTTTTGAATGGTGGTGGTTTAACTATTAATGGTGGTGCTACTAAAAATTTGGGTGTTTGGTTGTTGTGATTACGATAGCAAAAATTGTTGTGATTATGGTGGTTTCAGGTGTCAATGATTATGATTTTAAGTGGTAATGATTTTAAGTCCTCCCGCCCCAGGCAGCGCTGGTGGTAGAAGCACCGTTCTAAAGAGCAGAAGAATCTCAAACCTACCGTGCAAAGTCACCACACTCCCTACAGGAGACGCTGGCTGTCTCAGTGTAATATTAGCTACTATCCCATTTCTGTTGAGCACACAAACTCCTTTGCCTTTCTTCCTTGCATAGTTAAATTCACTTTCCATGATGTCACTACCAGTAGGAAACCTCAAGCACGTGAGATCGGAGGGCATTGGGGCTATCACAAGTTACAATAATAAGGGGCTTAGGTTTGTTCTTGGAGCCGACAAATGGCCTCTATGGCTGCGATTGGAGCCAAAAGAAGTGGCAGCGGCAGCAGTGTCGGAGTCAGTGAGCTTATCGTGGTCTTTGGATTGAGAAGAGAGGGTGTTAGCGCTATTGTCTTTCGAAAAAACCCTCCTTGCTCTATCAGCTAAATTTTTGCATACGTGGATTGCCTTTTTGACTTGGTCAGCACGAGCGCAAGTAACAAGCCCAATTACCAGCTTCCAGGTGTTTAAAAGTTACAATAAATGTGTCTTAAAGCGTCTATAAGGTCATTTTAAAAGTTCAGGTGGCCAATAGGATTTTGACTAGAAGTTCAAGGGGCTAAATATGGATTTGACCTATAAACATTTAACAAATATTATCACTATTATTAATTAATTAATATCAAATTATAAATCAGTTTGTTTAGTAAAAAAATAGAGTTTTTTAAAATTTATGTTTCTTTTTTAAAAAATAAAAAAAATGTTTTCCTTCAAAAATTAAAAAAGATGTTTTCAAACTAAAATTATAAATCATAATTTTCAAAATTTGCGAAACAACCTCAAAATATTTTTAAGATGTTTTCCATCAATTTGGAAACAGAAAAATATAGATTAGTTGAAGTTTCTGTACATTAAGTCCTATAAATTCTGCAGCAACAAATCCATTAAAAAATTTTGACAAAAAAAAAAAAATCCATAAAATGCTCACCTTGCCAAGTTGCATTGAATGGATTAGATTACCACCAAGACTCATTCAAGTTACTCCAGCTTCCACATGATGCAATCAAAGATATGTATATAGCAGGATTTGACAACTAGGATCTCACCTTAGGTGTGGGTGGGAAAACTTCGCTCTCCAACTATACTCCAAAGCCACTCCCATGATGCGGAATTATTCATCCATGTCATTTTGGTGGTAACTTTTTTTCGATAAATTATTATTATTATTATTATTGTAAAACAATTATTTTCTTTTCTAAAATTAAAATTTTTAATATAAAAAATAAATATATAAATAAAAAGTAAATTAATTAGTATAAATAATTAATATATTTTTATGATTCACTAAATATATAAATAATATAAATATGAATGTATTAATAAAAGAAAATATAAAATGAGATATGAAAAAAATATATAAAAATTATTTTATTTGGAGTTAAAAATAAAGTAATAAATTGAAAAATTACTATAATAACTACATTTTGAAGGAAAATTTAGTGCATTTTTGTGTGATGGGCCGGAGAATGTGGTGAACACTTTTGTGTTTTTAAACAGTTTTCTACTGGTGGTTGCCATTGTCATGGGTCCTTCTACAATATTATGATCACACGCTAATATTAATTTTGAATTTTGCTTTTAAAATGCAAGCCTTTTAATTTTATTTGTATAATACTGATTACCTATTAAATAAGTTTTTTAAGATAATAGTAGAAATTTCAAAATATATTTTCCTCTTACCTAATTTATCTCAATTAAATGATAAACTTGTTTAAAAAACCATAATTAACTTAATGTTACTCTATGTTAACACCCAAAGTACATCTGAAGGATTTTTTTTTACTTCAATAATAAATGGAGAGAAGTAACTATTCAAAATCTACTTGCATCTATTTTATTAATGATCAAAACAATAACAAAATAAATAGCGATAACAATATTTGCAGTCTTAAAAATAATACATTTTTTACAATAAAATTCTGAATATTTAATTTGTAACATTTGAATTTTTTAAATTTAACTGTTAATCCTATATCGTTAAATGTAACAGCAGCAGTAGACGTGGCAACAAATTTTGCCAACATGTCGTCCAACACATACTTACCATACTTGCCACGTGGACTGACAGGCCTCTTAGTAATTGTCTAAGTGGCAATTCTTCTTCTTCTTCTTTTTCTAAACAATTGCAAAATCTTCAACCCTTTCCTCATTTTTCTTCTCATCTCCAAACATTGTCTACGTGGCTGCTGCAAAATCTTCAACTATGAAGATCTTCTTTTTCTTTTTCTTCTTCTTCTTCTTCTTTTAAACAATTGCAAAATCTTCATCTTATTCATATGCAATATGTTTTTTGAAACCCTTCATTAAGAATGGGTAAGTGTAACAATCAGACGAAACATCACTCTTTAACATGTCTTAGTACATAGAAACCCTACGTTTAGGATAATCAATCCTGGAATACCCTTTCAACATTGTATTCCAATGGAAGACAATTGGTTCAGAAATTGTATCAAACAATTGTCATGTGTAATCCATATCACCAAATTCTTCAACACAATAAAAAGAAAAGATCTTGTTTTGAATAATGGGTCTGGACATGATGCCAGTTTTAATTGTTTGTGAGTGAATTTGCTTGAGTTGGTCCATGGATTTCCAATTTTGGAAGAGAAAAAAAAATTGGGTTTTCAAGGGAAGAAATATGGGTAGGTGTAGATGATTTAGGAGACGAGACAAAAGCAGCCATGGAGATCATTTTCTTGAAGATCAAAAATTGGAATTTTATAGAGAAAAAGTGGGTTTTATAAAGAAGTGAAATTGGCATAGAACACAAGTAGCCATGGCCTATAAGAGTTTTGATCAACCGGCTAGAAGAAAAAGAAGAAAAATAATTGCCACGTAGGAAATAGATAAGAGCCCTGTCAGTCCATGCGGCAACTATGATGAGTACGTGGATGACACATTGGCAAAATTTACTGCCACATCTGTTGTTGCTATTACATTTAATGACATAAGACTAACGGTTAAATTTTTAAAAACTTAGAAAATTTAAATGTTAAAAATTGAACATTCAGGATTTACTTGTAAAAAGTGTATTACTTTTAGGATTGTAAATATTGTTATACCAAATAAATAATATAATAATATTTTCTTTTTTATTTTAATTAAATATAAAAATTCATAAAATGAAGTGTATAATTATTTTATTTAGTAAATATAAAAACTAATAAAATATAATTTTTTATAAAAAATGTATTAAATGCTCATGATATAAAACTTAATTTGTTGTACTTAAATAAAAATATTATTTAAGTATGCATAAAATATATAATTTATAATAAATGTTGCTTCACTACTTTATTTACTAAAGCAATCTAACTAGTTCAACAAACAAATA
>CATIWM010143742.1:0-14497 GCA_949671775.1 Mallotus repandus
TTAAAATTTTATTTCATAAATTTTTGACATTTTATACTGAAATACAATCTATTTTTTATTTTTATTTTTTTGTTCTCTCTTTTTTATTTTCTCTTTCTTTTTAATAAATTTACCATTATTTTTCTAAATGTTATTTTTTAATTTCAATAAATCAAAATAAATACAAAATTATATAATCCTATTAATAAAATAGTTAAAAATCTAGTAGTATCATTAAATTAATTTTTATTGGGTTTTGTTAAAAGAGACTAGCATGCATTGCTCTATTAAATACTTTTTTATTTTTCATATGTTTTGTTTATTTATAATTTCTTTTATCGGATAGGGTGTTGAAAATGTTGATTTTGTTTCTTTTCCTACTCATTCTAGTGGTTGTGGTGGACTAAATGTGAAGGGTGTTGATGTAGTATATATTGTTATTAATTTTTTGCAATTAATTTTTTGTTGCCTTTTGGTTTCTGATTTAATTTTATATTTGCAAGATGCTAAAAATGATTTTTTCAATCCTCCTCTACAGAAAAGGAAGCACAAACCTGCCTATATCTTAGAGTCTCCTTTTCTTATTATATAGGAAACTGAAAACAAACAAAAAGTATACAAAAAATATACCATAACTTCAAGCTAAACATTTTCTTTAGAGTTAAGCAAGTTGTAATTATTGTAATAGAAAAATTTTAAGGAAATGAATATGTTTTCTAAGTTTTTGGTGTTGTTGAGTCGTAAGAGGATGTTGCCATTTTATGTTGCATTTATAATTGGGTATCATTTTGGAGTTTTTTTGGTTTATGATATCTTTTTTTTAAATTTGGAATCTTTTTATTTTTATTTTTTTGGTTTCTGATATTTTTTATTTTATTAATGGCAATGTAGTTGTATCACAGAGTTTCTTTTCGTATGTTTGTTGTATTTATGCAATCTTTATTTTTAAGTCCAAATATTCCATAGTTGAAGGAGAGTTATTATTTTGATTTTCTTTGAATATGTTTATGTTTTATTTTTGGTTTCCGATTCATTTTTGTATACTTTTGGTTTTTTTTTGGTTTCCGATTCATTTTGTTTGTTTTAGTTTTTTTTTTTGGTTAAGTAGAATAAATGAGATTTTTAGTTTCATCCAACAATATTATGTATTTATTAAATAATATTTAAAAGGCGATTGGTCAAATCCACAAATAAATTTATCAAATTAAAAAAATAATTTTGTCCTGCAATATTATGTATTTATTACATAATATATAAAAGGCGATTGGTCAAATCCACAAATGAATTGATCAAATTAAAAATGTAATTAGATTATTTCATATATGGAAAATAAACTAAAAGTAAACGAAAAAAAATAAAAAATGTTTCAGATTTCATACTTTTAAAATTTGTATTCTAATCACTTCAAAATTTTTAAAAATGAAATTATCACTCCACTTTCTAATTGTATTGAGCACCCTAAAATTTTGCATTTGTATTTTATATCGATTTAGAATACTTTTCATTTATTTTACGTTTTTGATACATTTTTAAGAAAAAATAAACAAACAAAGGTTAGCATACATTGCTTTATAAATCACATATTCATGTTAAAGAAGAAAAATATATACATATTATTTTATTAATTTACTTTTCTTCAAGTTGTAATATATTATATTATATTTATTTATTTATTGTTCAACATGAATATTGTATCGTGGTATTGCTGGATGTTGAGTATGAGGAATATCACACGCACTAGACTTCACATTGGCACTAATTTTGTTCCACGCTATGTTTTAAATCATTATATTAAAGAGTCAAACAAAACTACAGTGATTATCATGTCTTGCATTTAGTATGAAAGATCATAGCAATCATTGATACAAATTTTTTTTTTTGAGAAAAATCATTTCCCTTCCTACATTATAAACAAGCTAGAACACATCCCCTGCATGTTTCTCAAAGTTTCCATTAATTTTTCACATTTTAAGGCTCATAACTTTGTCGCAGTCAAACAATTTCTTGCTAAAAGCCAAAATATTATGCCAATTAATGAATGATATATTATCAAATGACTGAAATTAGACATACATGAACTAGATTAGTTGGTCAGTAGCATACATGTGAATTGCTGCAATATTTTTTGTTTATTTCATCCCAATGTTTTTTTCCTGAACTTGAGTTACTTTTTGATTTTGTCATAATATTTTTTTCTTAAACTTGAATTAGCTTTTGTTTGTTTTAATAGATTAGTAAGGAAAAATGGGGTCTATTAGAGCTGGACTCAATTATTTTACAAGAGTATGATCCTCAACTCATAATTTTTTTAATTACTTCAAGTGGCCTGAAATGCCAGTGTTTAAGGTATGACAAAGGAAATGGTGAAAACTCTCTTAACAGTGTTTAAAAAAAAAATGCTGGAGTAATACAGGTGTGATCATTTTTGTACAGTAACAGAAGTAACTGAATCAATTCATGCCAATTGCCTTCTTTTAAACTGTTAAGGTTGAAGCCTATGTGGTGTAATAGCAATGTTCTTGTAATTCAAATTTGGTAGCTAACTTGAAGACAAAACACTATCCTATTTTACAACAGACGTTTGTATTTATATCTATTCTAAATGTTTAAAACATGGAAAATACATACATGTAACTACATATGTGCCATATATGTGCTGCGCCTTAAAGCTCCTTCTGCCTTTTACTCTTCGGTTCAATATCATCTGTGTAAATCTGCATATTGGTCTTCAGAGTAAGGTACTGTGATGGAAATTGCTTCTCTAGGATACCATAGTAGGATGGATGAGGCTCAGAACAAGCTTCACTATAATCACGGTCCACACTGCCAATAAACATGAGCAAAAAATTACAGTGAGAAAGCCCTTTCAGCATCATTGCATGAAAGGAAGAATACAACTAAAGAATGGTTCCGGACTTGGGAAGTCTGTCGCAATTTGCAGCAACCCAGCCGATCTGATGCTTATCATTGTCATAAATCACCAATTTATCTTGGAAAAAAATATCTGGACAAACCAAAAAAAATGTGGGAGGGCAGCTGTTAGATCATAACCAATAGATTCAAGACGTTTAATTTTTATTGGAATTTTTTTGTCAGGATTGCTTACCTCCCATTACGTTGAGGTCACCAAGTCCTACTTCGGTGCCATTTAAAATCCCCAAGCACACATTTCCAGCATTCTGAAAGAGACAGGAAGTAAGATGTTGCTACAAAATTTCAGGAACAAATAAATGGTTTGGAGGTATGATACCTTGTAGCTTAAATTATATTATCAGAATCTCAAATGGACAAGGACCAAGTACGTATATTAACCATTCATGTTCTTGATGCTTACTAGCTAGTGGTAGTTAATGGTTTCTATAGGTCCTCACCGTGACAATAAGATAATCTTCTGGTGGTAACTGCAGCTGAACATTCTTTGCTTTTGTAAAGCTTAGTGCCATAGGCCTAAAGTAGCTTTTGATGTCATTAACAGATTTGAATGATTTTGAACCTTTCCAGCAGATAGCAAGGGCTTTCTCCTCTGGTGCATCTTTCAATGGTTTTCCAGCTAGATCCTTCCTTATCTGAGACATAAACAAGTTATTGTTTTCTGCAACAACATTTCTAGGCAATTGATTTACTGAAGTGATGACTACAGGGTAGTACTACACATTATTGATGCCTCACCAGACTAAGTATAGTTCGATAAACTTGGGCATTGACATAAGTGTAGGAGCTCCCACTGTCAAAAATGAGTTCTAGTCCCTTAATGCCTGTAGGTTTTCCACCATAAAGAAGTTCTGCTGGTCCAGATGCATAGTGTTGGCTGAAACAAGAGCATCATGAATGAAATCCATTTTTGAAGACTTGAATGTGCAAAAGAAAGATGATTATATAGCCTAAATAAGGGAAAGAATAGAGCAGAGAGCTCTTACTCCAAGGAGCTTTGCATCGTAGGTGTCCAACTGATTCGTAAAGTAGGCACAAGATAATCCCCAAAGAATAAAACTCCCCCACCCTGCCGGCTCAAACAGTGGCCAAACACATTTCTCACCACACCTAGAGTTTGCAACTGTGTAGTGATGCTGGTTTTGCCATTTCCAAGACCAAGGACCCCGGATGTTGGAGGAGGAGCTATGGGACTTGGATTTTTTTGATCATATCCACACCTGCAGGCAAGATGATCAACATTCATTGTGCGAGAATATCAGATTATTCAAAAAACTACAAACATTATACATTTTGAACTCGAGCAATTCTGGATTTATTAAACCTGTCTGAAAAACACTAATTTTAGTCCACTGTTTGTGAACAAAGATAAGGTTCTGATTATTTTAAGCTGAGAGATGATTTGGCCATGGAAAGCATCACCAAAATCAAAAGTTCAATGGATGGAACCAAAATAGCAAGAAAGGTACCTACCCAAAGGCCAGTTGGGGTCTAAGGAGAGAGCCATTAGTTAATTTCAGAGGAAAGTAGTCTGTGACCAGCACACCAACAGATGAACCTTCATCAGCGTAATGGATTTCATAGTCACATTGGTCAGCAGAAGACTGACACTGGTATTTTCCTGATGATTGGACAGCACTACATAAAGGGTGTTTGCAAGACAGTAAATTGTTTCTTGGCTTGTAAAGGCTATCAGGAGGCTGAAATCATGAGCATAAACACACAAATACATGCCAGATGAGGCCATGAAAATATAAGAGAACCTGTCAGTAATGTTGAGATTCTTATAGTCCAGCACATATCTACCTTTGTGCAGCCAGTGCAAGGTGCATCACATTGGAGCCAAGTGAAGTCACTACCGGTGTCAATATCCAATTCGAAAAGCTTAGGAGGATTGCCTATACGAAGGGACGCAGAATAATACCTGAAAATTAACCCAAAAGAAAGTGTTTTCTCACAAAATTCTTTCAAAGAAAAAGAAAATTCATATATTTAGTCCACAAATTGGAGAAAACATAGAGATATAAATAAAAAAAATCAAGAGATGAAAGATCAATTTGACGTATATTGAACCATCAAAAACTACTTAATACAAGAATTCGCAAAAGATTGCAATAAGCAAGAGTAGGAGAAACAAAGATTAGGATTAGAAAATAATCACCCAAACCCAAAAAGAATCAAAATTTATAACACAAAAAAAAAAAAAAAACCAAATTAAAACTACATTTCCAGAGCGATTAAGAACATACCCAAGTGGATAAACATTGCCAAAAACAGGAAGAACCACAGAGGAACCAAAACCCGTTGACTTGTTCTTGATGGGTGGTTGACTAGCCGCAGAAACAGAACCAGACAATACTATAAAGAAGGTTAATACCCTAAGCAATGATGATGGTGAAAATCTTCTTCTTTTGCTTTTCTTTTCCATTACCAGCTATTTTCTTCTCAAAAGATAAAGATTTCAGATCAAAAGAAGCCAAAAACAGAAAGAAAGTTCAAGAATTGATAGAGAGAGGGAGACAGAGTAAAAGCTTTAACAGAGAGTTTGAGAGCGCAAAGAGCCAAGTCTGCAGCAACAACTTAAAGGCTCGCTCTGTTTGGTTCGAGAGAAAAGTCTTGGACTTTTTAATACTTGGCATCGGGGACGTTTCGTGAAAAGCGTGTCCAGGTTTTATTTATAGTAAGATGGGTCCCGCCTGCCAGGCTTCCCTGCGGTTTTTATTTGGGTGTGAAATCTCTAATTTAACACTATTTTGTTCATTGAAATTCTGGTTAAGCAAGGGCATATTTGTCTTATTAATATTATTTTTAAATAAAGAAAATCAAGGTTTATGTGGGGGGCTGACTTGAACATGAGGGTCCATTTGAGATGTATTACTAAAATGTAAATTTTTGGATCTTCTGTGCTATTTTATTGACTCAATTTGATGGTTGACTAGTCAATTATGCGAGCTTACCCCGTTGTGGATTCCCTTGTGTTTTTTTAATTGGATTTTTTTTATTAATAAAAATGTTATATTCATAAACTTTATAATGGTGGATAGTTTTTTTAATTAAAATTTTTAATTTGATGATAATAAAATTTAAATTTTATATTTAAAAAATATCGTTTGATAATTTTTTAACATTTCTTTTCTAATTAATAATATTTAAATTTTTTTTATTTAAATTATGAATATTTAAAACTTACTAAAAGTTAACTAATTCAATTTTAAGGTAATAAAACCAATAATGCTTGGTTACCCGTGAAAGAAAAAAACCTCTCCCTCTGTTCATAGATTATTTACTGGTCATAGTTCTCAAATACTGTGTTTTCTGGATTTGGATGGTTTTTTTTTGTTAATTTCTAACAAAAAAAACCACCCAAATCTATTAATTTCTTTAATTGTTTTGTAATATTTTGTTGTTAATAAATAATTTTGTTGAGCTTTTAAGTTTAATATGTGTGATAGCTATTTTGATAGAGTGATTTTGCAGATGAATTTTGTTGGATCACAAGTAAGAAGCCATTAATAAACAAAGAAAAGAAAATTTGAATGATAAAACTCACATTTTCTGTCTCAATATCTAAGCTTCCAATGCATTTAGTCTGCTCTTCAACATTATCGGCGTTATCAAGATCGTTATTGGGTTGATGAGTTCTTAAAAATTCATTATTGAGCTTCTCTTCTCTCATCTATAGTAATGATTGTTAGTGCCGCGGCTACAGCTGGTGCAGAAATCTATTCTCTGCCTTAGCAATTTTAGAATTTCTTTAAGGAAGATGATGTTTGTTGGATATGAGTTTATATTATGGTGTGAGCTATTATTTAATTTCTTCGTTATTAGGCCTATTGTATTATCTTTTTATAAGCTAATGAAAGTGGTTTATTGTTGTTCGGAAAAAAAACCAATAATGCTTAAGGATTTTTGGATAGCTATCCAATGTTGATATCTTTATATAGTTTTTGAGGTTCTCACTTCCATTGCCTTTAAAAAAAATAATAAATGAGCAAACTTTCTTCTTAAGGACAAAGTTGGTTCATTTTTTTTCCTATAAGTAGTGCCCTATATTAATATATATTTTATTAAATTATTTTAAAATATGAATAAAATGAAATAAATTTAAATATATTAAATTGAATATAATAAAATACAAACTATATATTAATTGCATAATTTTAAACATATAAGGTAATAAAACAAGTGATTGGTATTTGATGATGGGTACATTTGAAAGGGATTAAGCATGCTAAAAAATATAGTTAGTTGATGAGGACATTTCATTATTCATCAAGATGTTGACTATTATCAACCATTCCTCGCTACCCTCATTGTTAATGAAGTGTTCACACATATATCTTAGTTACATCCAAAGGCATTAATATTATTTTCAGAAAACAGTTGAGAACTTGGGAAGCCTATTGCAATTTGCAGGAATCCATCCAATCCGTTGCCTCTCATTGTCATATACCACAATCTTATCTTGCATAAATATATCTGCACACACCAAGAAAGTAAATGAGTGTGAACATTAGATTTTTGTTTTCTCTTTTCTTTTTTATAAACCAAATAATAATAATAATATATTAAAATTTTATAAGTATCATAAATAAATATTTTTAATTAAAAATCTGTACATTTGACCATTAAATTATTAATTTAATCATTTTAGTAAATTTTTTTATATAGGATATGAGACTAATTTGTATTTACATTTTAATTATAGCAAGGTAGCAAGGCTTTACACCACTAAACCAACCTGATTATTAGGTTCATTTTAGTGAATTTTTAGTTTTGATGACCTACCTCCAATTATGTTCAAGTTTCCTATTCCTCCTTCAGCACTATTCATAACACCAAAGCACACATTTCCAGGTTTCTGACAGAGAAAATAACCTTGTTAGTTCTGCTCCATTTTAAGAAGAAATAATGTACTGGACTAGCTCACCGTGACAACTAGATAATCTTTAGGGAGCAACTGCAGCTGAGGATTTCTCGCTGTTCTGAAGATTATCAATAAGGGCTTAAAGTACTTGTCAACCTCACTTACAGATTTTATAGGTTTTGTAGCTTTCCAGCATACTGAGAAGTCCTTGTATTTTGGTGCATCTACCAATGGTGATCCTTTTGGATTATTCTTAACCTGAAAATGGAGTTATTGGAAGAAGAAACATTGATCAAATTCCTGACACAAAAATTTGTTGATCGAAGTTCGTTTCTGATTCTATATATATTACCAGATTAATGAAGATTTGGTACGCTTGTGGATTGAAGTAACTAAACAGGCTTCCACAGTCAAAAAGCAGCTCTAGTCCCTTTACACCAGTAACCTTTCCATCAAAAAGAAGCTCTGCTGATCCTGATAAGTAGGGCTTCCTGGAAAACAAAAATCCATCAAGAAATGAAACCCATTTTAGATCAACTACAGATCATATAGACATTTATTAATTCCTGAAGTACAGCAGCCTGATTAAAGAAGAATTAATGGGCTGAGACATATATAGAACTGCTGAAGTTCTTGTTAATACCTGAAAGAATGCTGGGACATTTGTGTCCAGTTGCTAACACCTGAATTAGTTATGAAATGACCTCCAAAGAATAAATAACCACCCTCTCGTGAACTGAAACAGTGGCCCATCACATTTTCTGTTACACCTGCTGCTCTCAGCTGAGATACAATTCCTACCTTGCTATTTCCAAGGCCAAGAACTCCGCATGTGCTAGGAGGTGGGGATTGCCCTGGATAATCTTGATCATATCCGCAACTAGCAAGCAACACACACAATATATATATCAACAAATCCAACATTAAAGAATCAGAAGGGTAGATATGAAAATAGTGGCACCTACCCAAAGGCTAAATCACCTTTGTGGACCGAGCCATCGATCAATTGTAGAGGAAAGATGTCAAAGACAAGCACACCTGGAGATGAACTATGATCAGCATATGAGATTCCATAGTCACATTGATCATCATTTGGGATCTCACTGCAGGGATTGACTCCAGGTGCATGGAGTGCTTGGCATTGTGAGCTTGCACAAGGTACAAGATTGTGGTGTGGCTTGTAAAGACGATTACGAGGCTGCAACACAACCATAAGAAACAGTAGCCAGCATATTAAGTGAGACTATATCATTTTAAATATTAATTGTTAAGGAGGTTGTGACTATATAATGAATATACCACCGTGCAGTGGACACAAGGTGCATCACATTGAACCCAAGTGAGTTCACTGCCAGTGTCGATATCAAAGTCAAAATCTTGGGTGGGTTGCCAATCTTAAGGTCCACAGTGTAGTTCCTGCACATTTAGTAGATCAACAATTAATGTATTTGAAGGATGTATTAGAACTGGAATATTTTGTCTGGGGATAAAAAACTTGCCCCTTAGGGTAAACATTTCCCTTGATACGAAGAAAAATAGAGGAGCCAAAGTAATTTCCAGCCATTGATGCCTGAGTTGAGTTTTTGTTGATGTGTGGTCGTTGAATAGCTTTTGAGAAACAGGCTTCAAGACATTATGATGAAGAACAACAAGGCCATGGCAAATGATTTTCTTTTCTTTTCCATCTTCTATGGAGACGAGAGAAGAATTTGAGAGACTAAAGAGCGAAGTTATCTACTGTACTTTGCTTGAAGACCGCCTTGAGATTTGGCTCATTTATATATACATATCAGTCTCCGGTTTCAGGAAACAACATTCTTAATTTTGACGATGAAAATAAGAGAACAAGAGTCCCATGCAAAGAAGGCTGCATGAAACTGTCAAATTATCCGAAAATACTTTCTGATTTTGGACAAAAGTGGAGTTGGTACAGTCATTTTGAATTCACTCCTACCATTTTTGTTTTCACATTTTGTTTTGGAATCCATATGCTAATATATGGGAAAGGGTCTTAAATCTGAATCTTTTCCTCTATAAGCCACAGTGTGTTTCTTTTTTGATGGGTTTATACTATGAATAAAGCCTTCTTATATTTCTGATGGCGTCTTCCAGTCTCTTTCCTGTTTCATAATAAATACAGTAATTTGAGAGATTATTGCCTACACCATATATATATTAGGGTAGAATTTATGACACATTACATTACTCAAGTGATTTACAAGACACCCCATTTATTATAGCCAAATGGTTTTTTTTTTTAATGAATTAAACAAAAACAGCATTAAGCAGTTGGCCTACTCTGATACAAGGTCAAAGCCTTGATTCTTGCAGTTGCAGTACAAAAACATCAATAATTCAAAATCGACAATGTAGTAAATACACGCAAATTGAGCTCAAAAATGCCTTTGTGCCTCCTGCTCCAGCTTTGCCTGTATATAATCATGCCGCCATTTTGGGTTGCGGTTCTTGTAAGCTTGGTTCAAATAGCATTTGCAAGGGAAAGGCATGCTGTTTCAATTATAAATCTATCAGAATCATTTTTAGCATTATTTTGGATTTAGATCAAACCATAGAACAAGCACCCATTTGTCAATATCTTGCACACTGATAAATGATAATGTTTCTCAGAATTACTGAAAAAAAAAAAAATACAGTCCCTTGGTCAGGAAAGCTGTCAAGCCATCACCTCATCTCAGAAGCATTAAGCATAGAATCATTGATTTTCGTTTTTGATTGTAAATTTCACTGAGATAGATATAATAAGGTAGTTACAGCAATTGAAAAACAAGACCCACAGTTAGGGTCTTGTTGGGGGCTACTAACAAATAAATCATGGCCTACATACCTAAGCCAAGAGTCCACAACTGTTGTTAAAAGCCATTAAGAGATGGAGAGGAAGTTTGCCCTTCTAATCAGGAAATGGCCAATTGTTGAAGGATCCCAGACCACCATAACAATTATTGGTTGAGAAACATAACATATGCAGCTTGAGCAGCCAGTAGATCCCTAAGGTCAGATGGGTACAAGATTTGGATGGTATATTTTCCACCAAAACTTCTTGTTTGCTCCAACTACAATGTGCACACCTCATTACTTATCAAAGCACATAAAATGCATGCGAATGAGACCATTTTAACACTTCCAACTATTTTACTATTTCAGAGAAAAGGATATCAGGTGTTATCTAACATATGAAGGATTGGTTAGATTCAAGCTTAAACAGAGAACTGACAATTTTTGTCATGTATATTGAAGAAAAGGGGATCAAATGAGAAATCATTATGATTTTAAACAGATTACCAGGATGTACAACCATCACGAAGAAAATTTGCAGAACATTTTCATATTTGCTGATTTTCCCACTTGTAATAATCTTGCAGTAGTTGCTGCAGAAGCAATGTTATAAGCCTATCCACTAGAGCTTGCATCATTCTGTATTTTATCACACTTTCACTGTTAGAGCTCAGAATGGCAACCAACATATTGGCTTTAGCCTAAAAATAACAGATGTTCTAGAGGATCGACAGTGTAACTCACAAGTAGGTAATAGAATATAGATTTTATTAAGCATGTGAAACGGTGATGTCAAAATGAGGGCATTTGAAGATAATGGGTAGAAGCCTCACACACATGTAAGGGTCAAAGAAAGGTATTACATTAACATCCCAACTCCCTCTGCTTGCAGGAGACATATTTTCACTAATTACGAGGCTTTAGTTAAAGGCCTCAATCATTTCATAGTATGCGTATATCAACAAATGAAACATATTTCAAGAGAGACTATCTGAGACAGCTTTATCCACAAGTACATACTTGTTGAAATTTAATGCTGAAATTACTCACAAATTTCCAGGAACCTCAACAGCAGATGCTGGCAGCAAAGTAAAGGGTGCTGTGTAAATCTGCAAAATACAAGATAACTTTTCATACCTACGTCATTTTGCTCAGTAACTATCCAAGCAAAGGCACAACAGAAAAATAACAAAATTAATCTAGTTTCAGCAGAAAATGAAAATGCCACGAACAAACTGATGTCAGCACTGGTGGAAAAAATATAAACTCAAAAGCTTGAAAACAATTCACTCAGAGATTGAAAAGCCAATTCTAATTGGGAGTCCATGAGATTTAACTATAGCAAACAGAAATTGAAGAAGACCAGCACTGCCATTAAAAAATAGAGAAAATAGCAAAGTCTTTAACCGTATTCATTTTTGGTCAAAGAATTTATGGTTACACCAACAACAGCCAATGGTCTAATATTGATAATTAGGAACCAAGAAGAAAAGCAGCCAATTCACAACCAATAGCATCCCCTTAAATACAAATAAAGCATAAAACTTCTTAACCAGTATCATTTGCTAACAGGATCATTAAATGGAACAGTAACAACCTCAAGAGTGACATTCAACTTCATGTCAGCCTCTAAAAATGGTTCAGGATCTGTTGTGTTCCACATTACACGATTCATCATGAAGGCTGCAAGTTAAAAACAAAGTTGACAAGAAATTCAGCACATTATTACGACATATTGACTGAAAGAATACAATCAGTAGCATCTTGACCTTAAAAAACATCCTGGGATCCTAAAGAAATCTTGTTGAATCTCCAAATTTGTCCAACAAAAGAAACTGCCTCGATTAGACCTAATCTTTTCAGTAAAAATATTAAATGCTAATTTTAATTTTTTTAAGGTATCATCCAAGCAGATTTTAGTCGTTTATGTAAAGAGCTTTCAATAAGGCAACAATGCATGATAAATCTGCAGGTGTCTAATACCTAGAGCTCAGTGTCATCAGAAAATAACTACTGCAAAAAGTAAAAAAAATTTGACCATTCTATCCTAACAGCTATCCATATCCTTTAGAAGTAACAAGATTAATAATGTAAGTACCTGAAAAATACTTGTTTTGGCGTTCCATGATCTCTGAACCTTGAAACTGCATATTAAATCAGTAACCAATATTTTAGGAAAATAAACAGGCTTAAGATAGTTAACTTGAGGACACACAAAATGTTTTAAAAAATTTTACTCATGCTTTTTCATTCACAACAAACAGATATTTAAAACAATTGCTAATCAAGGAAAATTGAGTCAGCAAAGTAAGCAGGATTCCAACATCTGAAACGTAAAACTCCCTACTCATAACTCAAATTAACCTTCTACAAGCTGCCATCAAGATATTTGCCTCTTTTGAATATAAATTAACCAATGATTTAAGAGTAACATTGAGAATTCTCTTTTTCTTTTTTCCCTACATTTTAACACACACGATCTCAAAGAGAAAGGGGAATAAGCTCACCTTGCAAGAAAGCATCTCGACAGTACAATCTTCTTCAGTTGGGGTGACTCTCAGGTCCAGCACAGGAGCTGCTTCAAAATTCAGAAGTTGAACTTTTGGCAAAAAGCACCTATACGTATTGACATCAATGGATTCGAAATTTTCGAGGGCTCTTGTGTTTAACATAGCTTGAATACCAAAAGGATGGCTTAGAAATTCACTAATGCGATACCCATCATCACTTATTGGCAGCTGAATTCTTTCCCTTTTGGCAGCAGATAAATTTGCTTTCTTTGAGCTAAGCACTGACATGTTGGCTTTGAAATTGCATAGCTTTACAGTTTCACTTCTCTTCCTAAAGAAAATTCAAGTTAGAAATTAAAAAGAAAAAAACAAAGATTGATTGTCAGTGTAACAAAGAAACAAAGAAGAAACCTGGTGGTAGTGTGGAATGAGAATCTTGTTAATCTCCATCTGTTGCCAATTGTTGCCATTATCTTGACTTCCACTTTACTGGGTTAAAACTACCATAGCTATAATCCAACCCAACTGAGAAAGAATTAGCTGGTAAGAATGGAACTCAAATCCCATTACAGGCAAGGCAACATGCAGATAAAAGAGTAGGCTTTGCTTGGAAAAACAGAGCCTTTTAGTTTGTTGGTTCAATTTTGAGAGGACATAATTCTCTGTATTCAATGCTTAGGATTTCTTTTGTAAAGAAAAAAAAAAGTAAATAAATAAATATACATGTTCTACGGTTACTTCATTTACGAAAATTTATCAAAATTTAAAAATATAAAAAATTTAATTACTTTTTGTGAAATAATATTATTTTTCATAAATATAAGAATAAATATTTTTTTATAACTTGATATATTTTTTTATTAAATTATTAGTTTGTATAAAATTAAATCATTTTTTAATATAATTAATTATTATAATTATTAATTTTTTTTAAGTGTTATTGCCATTTTATCAATTGAAATTTTTTTAATTGGTATTTTTATGAAGAAAAATTTTAATTTAAAAAATTTATTTTATTCATAAAAAATACGAAAATATTATTTTTTGTGAAATAACGTTAAATTTTCTAAGTGTAAGAATTAATATTTTTATTATAATTTGACATGTTTTTATAAATTATTATTATTTTTGTTAATTTAAATTAATTTTACGTAAATTTTGTTAAAATATTTCAATTTATATAATTATAAAAACTATAAAAATTTCATAAAAAGTGATTTTTTTCTATAATATAACAATTAAATGTAAAATATATATCAAGTTATAATGAAAAAAATACTTTAATTTTTATATTTATAGAAAATAATGTTACTTAAAAACAATATAGTACTTTCATATTTTTTTTTGTAAATTTAAATAAATTTTTTAAAATAAAGTATATTACTTTATTTTAAAACAAAGTAAGAATAGAAAATAT
>CATIWM010143750.1:0-10034 GCA_949671775.1 Mallotus repandus
AACTCTCTGTAACACTGGCTGCATTATTTGTTGTAAAGACTCAAGAAATTGCTGCATTACTGGTGGTAATTCCTGAGCTGGTTGTGGTGGTGCATTTGCATGTTCAACTCCATGCACAGACTCAGACTCACTTGGGTCAGCTGGATCATTGGTCGGACCCTCCCTATTCATCCTATTAAAAATACAAACACTTCGTCTTAATTCCTAACACCTATATGTATTCATAACATGCACATGCATTCACACTTTTTTTTATACCCTAAGGAATTCAAAACCATGCTCTGATACCACTAAATGTGACACCTGTTAAGGATGCCAAGCATATATTGTATGCATGCGACTAACACATAACATATTTATTAATATCAAATTTGTAACTTGCAATTCCACATATGTAACACATATCACACACCAACAAGCACACAACTTCAAGCAGTCCACATCTTTCTTTATATTCTACATATACAGTGCTTTAGCCTTAATACAAAATATGAAAATTCACTAAGCATGCGACGTTCAAGAAAAATTGAGGATGACCTCCTGCTGACCCACTTGACACAATGCTAGTGTATCTGATGCAAATATTTCTTCAAGACCGACTAATTTCTTTTAATCCTGAAAAATAATTTAGAGGGGTAAACCTGCAACTCAGTAAATGAAGAATATAATATCCTATGAAAACATAACACATCAGCATATGATATTATCAATCACTAGTCCATTTATTAATTAACAATAAACTTTTACCATGCATATAATTATTAAAATATAGTATTTTCTTCTGGACAACTATGTATTTGTGAATTACGTATAATTCAAAAAAAAAATTTCAATAATTCAAGGATCCCCATACGTACACAACCCTGCCATAATCTTTTGCCAACTGTATTTTTTTTAGCCATTTTGCAGCATATAAAGGGGATTCCATATCGCATACAGCCCAACCTCATTCATAAGTAGCATTGCGTCCTCATATCCATTCAACCATATTTCTTATATTTACGTACACATAAAAAATTCACCGCATTGTCACAACACTTTATTCAACTCATTATCAACTAAATGCATCGCATATCACACCATAAAGCAAATAAGTATCTTCCCCGTAATATATAACAAAAATAATAATATACCAACATGGCAGAGTTGACAGTGCAAATTCAAAAATACACCAAAAATTTCATATTGTGACTATCAAAGCCATATTTTTCAGATCAATAGTATTATGAGTCTAGATTAATTTTCAACAAATTTCACATCAAATGGATATATATATATATAAAGAGAAACATAAAAAACATTCCACCATGGACAAGCTGTCAACAAAATTAAGCAATAAAAAGTATTGCCTAATTTGGCAATCAAAACAGAAAAATTAAGCTTCCTATACTTCTATCACATTTGTAGATAACATCTCAAAGTTTTCATAGGAACAAACGGTATCAAATTTTAAGTTATAAAACTCCAGATATAGCTCAACCAAGTCGGCTATTCTTTATTGAACAGAGCACTCGAATTTTAGCAAAATTCATTCACATGTACAATCTCATCTCAACAACAATCAACACAACAATCAAATATCACAATAATCAAAATTCAGCATCTACCAATTAGAATACAAATATTTCTCTTATCCAATCAACTTAACAAATAAATTTATAATTATGTATTTTTAAGTGTTATATTTACATAGAATATTAAATTATTCACCTACATTTATTGTTTCCTTCCCTCTGTTTGAATTTACTTGTGTATCAGCCTCTTTTTCAATTTATTTAGCTGAAATAGATCATAATTCACATTCTTTAAACACCTTAAAATTAATATCATTAAATTACCTAAACATGTAAGGCTACTACTAATAACATATTTAATAGGATGAATTTAAAAATTTCCCCAAAAATTCTATACAATTAATCTCAAGATGCAACTTTCCAGATCACTAATCCTATGTGTCAAGAATAATTTAAAATTTATTTTGTTTCAATTGAAGGTGTATAGAGGAAGAACCCCAAGAAATAATCTACCATACTCAAATCATTTATAAAATTGGAGCAATAAAATGTTTAGCCCCAAATGACCATAAAAAAAGTAGAATTACGTTTTCTCTATTTCTGTAAGTTTTGTAGTAGACATCTCAAGTTTTGGAATTACAGAACTAAAGTTATAGATTAAACAACATTATTGTTCATACCTGGTCGAACTTTAGACACCTCTCTTCTTCTTTTTTTTTTCTTTCTTTTCATTTCTTTTCTACCCATATGTTTCTCTCTCTCTCTTTGGTGGCTGACACTTAGTCTAATTCCAACACCTTCTATCAATTATCACATATTATTTATTTATTTATGTCCATTTTATTTATTTAGTATTTTCATTTTAGTTTTTTTTTAATTTTATTTTTGAAAACAATCAAGTGTATAAATATAATATAATATAATATAATATATATATATATATATTTAATCAACTTAACCAATTTAAGTCCTATATATTCAATTTAAATCCTTAACTTCCTAATTCTTGTTATGGACTTAATTGTAAACATTTATAATCTTCTCCACTTTAACATTGGAATTAATACCACACATATCTCAAGTCTATATGTTATGCAAATAAATGAAAATGCATTATGTGGGCGTTATAGTGAAATACCAAAAAATGCTCAAAAACACACACCTGAGCCTCAAAACACCTGAAAACGGACCCAAAATAGCAAAAAATGGGCAAAAACAGGGTCTAGGAGCCTAAGGGTTAGCCTAATCCACGAGTGTGGGTCGATGACTCACACCTATGGGTCGAGATCCAGAAACCATAAAAACCCAATTTTTTAATCTTTTTAAGGACTTTTTGCACATTTCTCAAAAAATACTCTTAGAGAGAGAAAATACCACTGATGGAGGATGAATTTGGGACCTTCTCTCTCTAAAAAAACCTTTCCTTTGCAAGTGGAGACCTAATTCCAAACACTATTAACTCATTTTCCTTCTCTCTTACGATTGTTTTAGCACTTCTTTTACCAAACCAAGCATCATCTAAGTCAAAGCATGCTTCTGTGGTAATCACTTGGTCCTTCTGAGGATCTCTTATATGACACCTGTTAAGGATGTTAGACATACATTGTATACATGTGACTAATAAATAATATATCCATAAATATCAATTTTAGTTCACGAGTCAATATATGTAACAAGATTTTTTTTTTAAAAAATAACACATATTACACACTATATGGCTCATAGCATCAAGTAGTTCACATATTTTATTATATTATTTATATACAAAACTCTACCCTTAATGCAAAATATGAAAATTCAATAAACATGCTCCATTCTAGAAAAATTGAGGACGACCTCCCGTTGACTCACCTAACACAATACTAGCGCAATGGATGCACTTATTTCTTTAAGACCGACTACAAATCTTCTAATCCTGAAAAATAAAGCAAAGGAGTGAGCTTGCAACTCAGTAAAGGAATAACATAATATCCTATGAAAAATAACACATTCAAACATGCAGTATAATCAATTTCCCATCCATTCAATGTTTAGCTATGAATTTATAGCATGTATATAGCATAGTGTTTTCTCCATTTGGACAGCAATGAACTTGTGAATTACATGTAAAACCAAAACTACTTTCATTTATTTATGGATCTCCATACACATACAACCTGGCATAATCTTGTACAACATTTTTTTAAGGGATGAAAATTGATTATTGCAACTCAGTATAATCAACATTTTTTTATCTTGATCTGATTCAAACTCTATGTCAGTATATCTAAGGGATTCCATATTGCACACAGCCTTGCCTTATTCACAAGTAGCATTACGTCCCCATACTCATCCAACCATATATTTACATATACATCACATACCACTTCATTAAATAATTTACATCCCATAATGCATAAGAAATCAATAATAAACCAATAATATACCCATATTTCAACATGGCAAATTCACCTATATACTAAAAATATACGAAAATTTACCCATATTTCAACATGGCAGAATTGATAGTGTAAATTCAAAAATACACCAAAAATTTCACATTATGAGGATCAAAGCCATCTTCTACAGATCAATAAAATTATAAGTCTAAATTAATTTTCAATTTAATTCACATCAATTGGACATATATAGAAAGAGAAACATTAAAAATAATCCACCATGGTCAAGCTGTCAACAAAATTAAGCAACAAAACGTACTGCCCAAATTGGCCATCCAAACAGAAAAATTAAACTTTCTCTATTTCTATCAATTTTGTAAATAACATCTCCAAGTTTTTATAGAAATAAAAAATCACCCCATTTGGAGTTATAAATATCTAGATATAGCTTCAACAAGTATTATGTTCTCACCCAAACAGGACACTCGAATTCAGCAAACCACATTCATGTTTACAATCTCATCTCAAAAAAATCAATCATCAACATAATAATAAAAAATCAGCATCTATCAATTAGAATATGCATTTCCTCATAACCAATCATCTTAACAAACAAATTTATAATTACTTATTTTATATGTTATATTTACATAGAACATTAGGTTATGCTTGCATTTACATGTGTGACAACCTCATTTCCTTATGGTTTAGCTGAAATAGATCATAATTCACTTGTTTTTAAACATCCAAAAAAATAATGGAATCTCATCTAGCATGATAACATCACTAAACTACCTAAACATATGAAGCTGCCAACTATAACATATTTAATATCAATAATTCTATACAATGAATGTTAAGATAAAAATTTCCAAATTACTAATTCTACATGTCTAGAGTAATTTAAAATTAATTTCACTTCAATTGGAGGTGTATAGAGGAAGAATCCTAAGAAAAAATCTACCATACTTAGACCAGCGATGAAAATTGAGCAATAAAATATTTCCTCTAAATACACTGACATAGAGTTTGAATCAGATCAAGATAAAAAAAAAGGACAGTTTTAGATAACTCAACAAAGTTTCTATATCATTAAATAACACTCAAATTAAAGCTTCCTAGCTCAAGATATAATCAAAACAATAAGACTGAAAAACCAGTTCCTAAGAACCCGAATTCTGCATCTTCTAAACACCAACTCAATTCAAAAAAAATACTAAAATTACTTACCAAATAAACCTTTAAAGCCTTTGAAGATGAAGATTATGATATGGAATGAATTCCAAACCTTCAATTCCACTTCAAAATTCATCTCTCTATTTTTTTTAAGAAGAAGAAGAAGAAGATGATGATGATGATATACAACCCTACTCTTCCTTCCTTTTCTATCAGATGCTACTTTTATTTTTTTCTTTTTCCTTATGGCTGCCACATACCCTCAAATCTAGTCCTACATTCATCATTTGGTTTTAAACACTCAAGTGCATATATATATGTTTGTCTACTTTAGCCACATAATCAAATTGTTAATATTTGTATATATATATTGCTATAGATCCATGTATTCCTCATGTCTATATGATATGCATATTATGAAAATAAATATAAATGCATTATGTGGGCATTACATTTCTCCCCTCCTTAGAGAATTTCGTCCCTGAAATTAAATGTGACTCACCAATCTCAGAAAATAGGAAGGTGTATTGAACTCTCATGTCCTTTTTCACTTTCCATGTAGCTTCTTTTGGTGAACGTCGACTCCACTTAACTTTTACTATTGGAATTTCTTTATTATGTAACTTCTTTATCTATCTATCAAGAATTTCAATTGGTTCTTCTCTATAACTTAAATCTTCTGTCAACTGTATTTTTGACTCTTGTATTACATGGCTAGGATCAGATCTATATCTACTTAATATGGACACATAGAACACATCATGTATCTGAGATCATTCTTACGACAGTGCTAATCTATATAATGAAGGACTAACTCTCCCCAGTATCTCATAAGGGCCAATTAACTTTTACTATTGGAATTTCTTTATTATGTAACTTCTTTATCTATCTATTAAGAATTTCAACTGGTTCTTCTCTATAACTTAAATCTTCTGTCAAATGTATTTTTGACTCTTCTATTACATGGCTAGGATCATATCTATATCTACTTAATATGGACACATAGAACACATCATGTATCTGAGATCATTCTTATGGCAGTGCTAATCTATATGCCAAAGGACCAACTCTCTCCAATATCTCATAAGGGCCAATGTACCTAGGACTCAATTTTTCTTGCCTACCAAATCATATAATGTCCTTCCATAGTGATACTTTCAAGAACACTTTTTCACCCACATCATACTCACTTTTTCACCCACATCATACTCACTTTTTCACCTACATCATACTCCATTTCTCTTGTATGCTTGTCCACATAACACTTTTGTCTGTCTTGTGCAGCCTTTAAACACTTTTTGACTATTTGAATCTTATCCACAGTTTCTTGTATCAATTCAGGACCTTCTAATTGCTACAACCCTTCCATATTCCAACAAACAGGATTTCTACATTTTCTGCCATATAAAGCTTCATATGGAGCTATACCAATACTTGAATGATAACTGTTATTATAAGCAAATTTAAGGGTAAATGCTCATCCCAATTCCCTTTAAATTCAAGCATACAAGCTCTTAACATATTTTCTAATGTTTGAATTGTCCTCTCCGATTGTCCATTTATCTGGGGGTGAAATGTTGTACTGAAATATAACTTTGTTCCTAAAGCTCTTTGTAAACTTCCCCAAACGTGAGATGTAAATCGTGGATCTCTGTCTGACATAATTGATGTTGGCACTCTACAATTTCTGACCATATATTCTAGATAATTTGTCCAGTGAATCACTTTATTGCACAGGTAGAAAATGAGCTGATTTGGTAAGTCGATCAATAACTACCCATATGGCATCATGCTTTTTGAAGGTTCGAGGCAATCTAAAAACAAAGTCCGTCATTATCTTTTCCCATTGCCACTCTAGAATAGATAATGGATGAAGCTTACCAGCCACTGCCTGATGTTCAGCTTTTAATTGTTGACATGTCAAACATTTTGGTACATATTAAGCTGTATCCTTCTTCATTATCGGCCACTAATAAAAAGGTCGTAAATCTCTATACATTTTAGTACTTCCAAGATGCATTGTGTATGGCACATAATGGACTTCATTCAAAATTTATTCTCTCAATTATTTTATATTTTGAACATAAACACGTCCATTAATCAACAACATCCCATCGTGTTATTAGTATAAGTGTGCTCTAGTGCCATTATTTAGTACATATGCTATAAATTTTTCATAGTTAATTAATTAATATTTGGGTAATATTTAATTAGATTATCACCTATGTCTATTTTCTTTGATTAGTATGTGATGCTAATAGTGGGAGGCAGTGAGTCTCATGCTACTTGATATGAGATATCAAGAATAGACATGTGGATACTCTTGTGATGGGTGGATCAAACAATGACGTTAGATTTGTGATCGCAAGGATATTCACTTATAGTCAACAATCACAGTTTAGGTCATAATGGTGCATATAGTCCTTTGACTTGAGGTGACATGGTCATCCATATTTGAGTGATTAGAGTTTATTACTACTTATGTACTTATGTTATTTACACATGGGTATATGGCGTGTAGTGGCTCTAGTCAGTTTAATATAGGGATGAGTGTTCAACCAAGATGGGATTCATTGCCTAGAGTAAATTAGGATAGATCCTATGCTATCTAAGTTTATTCTTGATGAATAGAGTTCCTGGCTAGGACAAACATAACACAGTCTGAAAGAGTTTCAGTGCTAGAAAGTGTTTCTAGTATTTGTTATATTTTATCAAGAATAACTTGAGATAAGGTCATATGATAAAGCTATTAGAGTTTGATTAAACCTTGACTCTAGGCTATATCGGGATCTTCAAATGAAGGGACTTTAGTGCATCGTAATTATGACCATAAGGGTTCGTGTGAATCATCATTTGCATTCATTTCTAATTAGGTAGTTGTGATATTGCTATTAGGGGTCACACACAACTTATGAGAACTAAATGTGTATAATTGAAATTTTCACATTTAGGCTTGAAAGAGTTTCAAATAATATCATGAGTTGATATTATATTCTTATTGCCAATTAGACATGAACCTAGTAATTCACACCTAAAAGAGCTTTTTCATATCACCTTATTAATCTAATTATTGATTAAAGAGTTTAATCAATTAATTAATATTAATGAAATTGGATTTTTGCTTTTGAGTAATGATTCTAGCATATCATGTAATCTAATTCCACCAAGAGTTTAATTACTAAATGCTTGATTAATATGAGATATAAATTAAAGCATTAAATAAATAAAGAGTATATGTTGTTTTCTTATGGATTTGGATTAATGGCCCAAGGTGTGTGGGCTGAGGCCTAAAAGAGTTTTGGCCCAAAGATTAATCCAAGGCCTATTAATATAACTCAAGGCCCATTAGTTTGATGGAATGGGCTTGGGTCAAATGTTGGCCCAACTCCAAGGCCCATTAGTTTGATGGAATCGGCTTGAGCCAAGAGTTGGCCCAACCAAAAGGCCCAATTCCATCAACTAGGATCAATTGATTTTTGGATTGGACTTGGCCCAATAACCAAGTCCAAGTCCAAGTCCATTCATAAATATAAGTCTATTTTGACATATTAGGAGATATTATCTCTTATGTGTGTTTAGTTGACTTTTAGGGCAAATTGAGTTTGTGGATTATGTAGAGAAAATATATATGTGGATTAAATACATGACATGTGTTTAATATATATCTACATCTATTTTTACACTTATTAGATATATACATAAATACACTTTTAACTAAGTCATGAGGTGGCATGCAAGGTGGCTTCCTAATGATGGAGGTGTAAGAGATATTTGTATGTATATGTCTAACTTAACCCTAATTTCTCTACATACATATATCACTTTAAGAAAAGTTCTAAGGGTGTGGCACATATTCCATTAAGAGTTAGTGGAAAGTGTAGAGACAAAAGATATACCAAAAGAAAACAAAAAATATACCAAACATAAACTCTCAGTTCTTGTTAGTGGGATTGAGTTACTTGAAGTTTCTTTGGGTCACAAGAGAGGTGCTTTCAACTACACTTAATCAAGGGCAAGAAGGTGATTGGAAGACTTTGGTGTTTTAAGCTAGAGGCCAAACATTTGGGTGGCTTAACATTGATTCAAGAGTTGATCCAAAAGTAATCCATTGTAGTAGATTACTTGTGATCTATATCAAACACTTAAGAGATTGTAAGTATTCTGCTAATATGATTTCCTAAGTTTTATATTTATACATGTTGATGTATGTTAGCTATGTGTTTAATTGCAAAATGGATTCATGGGAGTGAAAATTCTTCATGTGATGAAGGGTTATAAGAAAGTAAATTTTTGAAATTTACTCTACTTAGGTTAGTGCTCACCACACTATTCTTAAAGCCTAAGTAGCATAACTGATTTCCTTTCAATTCCAACCAAAAAAAAAAATTCTTCTTTCAATGTGCAAAATTATTTATGCGCTTATGAATATCTTACAACACACTTAAAAGTGTAATGAGAAATCTGTAGGGAAGAAAGATTATGTTTATATATGCAGATCCATTAAAGAAAAGGGTGAATTACTAGTTGCCCAATATGCTTTGCTATATTATACTACTTGATCCCTAACATTTAAAATTTATATTATGTCCTTTTTTTATTTTACAAAATTACATTATTTACCTTTCCGTTAAATTTTCTATCACAATTTCCGTTAATTGACATGATAATTATCAAGTAAATACTATTTGCCCCCTATATTTGAATATATTATACTATTTTCGCCCTCTATTTGAATATCTTATATAATTGCCCCTAATTTATAAACTATATTTTTATTATTTAACTAATTTTCTGACAAAATACATGTTAAATTAAATTATCATTAATTGACCCAGGTCAAGGAACTTGAGTAGTAAGGTATGTACCAAAGACACCTACCCACGGAGGTTCAAACCCCATAGGTGCCCCCCTCCCCAACTTTGATTATATATATATATATATATATATATATATATATATATTATTA
>CATIWM010143804.1:0-11801 GCA_949671775.1 Mallotus repandus
TATCAATAATAAAAAATATTAATTTATTTGATATATTTCATAATTTTTTGCTATTTTTACTGAGAAAATAATTATTGAATAATATGGTTGATTTTTACTTTAATTAGTTTAATTTCTAAATTCTAAATAATTATGAAAAAATAATTATTGAAGACTATGGGTAATTTTTTGTTTAATAGCTTAATTTTTTATATTCTAAATAATAGTAAATTTCAAAATTAAAAAAATTATTATTTAGAATATAAAGTTAAATTATTTAAAATTTACAAATCAAATAAATATATACAATCAATTTAAATTAAATATGCCTTAAAAATAATAAGTAGATAAAAAAGTTATAGAAAAAAATGAAAAAGAAAAAGAAAAAGATGAAAAAAAAGAAAAAACAGAAATCGCTGAAATATTACCCAAAGTTTCAAAAATGGACCACTTTTGGATATAAAAGTGAAAGCAGCAAAAACAAAAGTAAAAGAAACAAAAGCCCTAAGACATGAACGAAATAAAACTGCTTAAAAGTTACATGAGGTGAAATTTCCACTTTTAAAAACAATATTGGCTAATGAATTGTCACGACCTAAACCCGAGAGTCATGAACTGTGCTAGGGAACGGGAATTCACAAGAATCCGGAATCTATAGCAAGCCTTAAATACAAATTAAACATTCAACATACATATAAAAATACCTCAGAATTAAAACTTTAATAATATAAAGAAATTTTCCAATATTAATACCTCAATAAAATATTTTACAACAGACAGGTACATAACCTCAGACAAAAATGATTATAACATACTACAACAAATACATACTACTTCTGCAGTGTTTAATTAATACAAGAAAGAATAATCTATAATTTACATAAATCACCTGGAGAAGAAAGAGTCCGGCAAAGAGAATTACTATACGAAGTCTAACTATAAGGATCCTAAAAAAATAATTGAGGGGGGTCAGACCTCACTGAGTGAATCATTATTATATATATACATGTAACCTAATGCACGTACACACAAGCATCAATAATAATATTCATATATTTATATTTATATAAATATACATACAATCCACACAGATGCTTGAAAATATTTTTTGTAATTTATTTTGCTGGAGGATCGGAGCTGAACTCTAAAAAGTTCACATCCTCAAATCACATAATCTTTACTTGCCATCAGGCTCACTTAAATACCAAAATATTTCTCTTTTCTAAATTGACAGTGGACTGGCCCCAAGACACTGAGTCAACCGAGTTCTCGTAGTCTTATTGCCGGCATAACTGACCCCGAGACACTAAGTCAACCGAGCTACAGCAGTCACGCTTCTCAACCAAAATTCTCAATATATCATTTAATCATCAATCAATAAACCATATCATAGCATCTAACGTACTGTTGTGCGACAGTCCTAGTGTAACCCACTAGGTGGCACATTCTACGGCTATCCTCCAAAAATATTTTATTCCAAATAAATAAATGAAATCATATTAAATATGAAAAACATCCAAATTATGAACATAAAGTTTGCATTTAAATATGTATATGAAATCACACGTATGTGCATACATGGTAAAGATAATAATAATTAATAAATACAATTTGATGCAAACTAATTTATTAAATTCATATCATTAAAATATTGATGCTAACAATAATTTCTATATGCCATGTATACATATAATAATAACTCACATGTGTGCGCTCCTCTACTCTGGTTCAGATGGCCCAGTAAGGAAAGCCTAGCTTGCGATACTGTTAAAAGAAAATAATAATAAATAAATAATTAGAAATAAATTCCTAATTTTATACTTTAGAGATTTCTAAAGAACGACTTGACTAAAACTCAAAACTTAAAACCGACCCGATGTCACGTTTTACAAAAATTCTACCGAAAATTCGGCAGAGTTTCCTTTGTAAAATGGACATCTCTCTACAAAAGTAGAGCCAAACTTGTACACAAAAACACTTTAAAAATATTCACAATACAACTTCTCGGGTTGGACCCCCAAACTATAATTATTGCCCAACCGAGGACCAACATAATTCACAATAAATAAAATAATATAATAATTTCTCAAATCACTAAAATATCTCATAAACATAGTAAAAACATTTATTTCCAAATAAATGATAAAATTCTTGTTTTTAATAATATTTTGCTAATAAAATTCATAAATTGAATAAAATTTCATTTTACAATTAAATTAGCATAAATTGTAAATAATTATTAAAATCACTCATTAATATCATAAAAATAATAAAATACTCATTTAACTTAAAAATAATAAATAAGTTTATTTTTCATATATTTTTTTTCAAAATTATCACTAATTAACAATTAATTGAAAATAACTACAAAAATTATTTTTCATACCTTTATTAATCAAAAATAGTCTAAAACTGAATAATTAACAACAATTTCAATTAAAATCAAATAATTTGCTAAATTCCAACAATTTTCCGGAATTTACTAACAATTAGCTAAAATAGGAAATAATTCATAACAATTATTTTAATACTATTTATTTCTCAAAAACTGTCCAAAAAATAATAATTAACAATAATTTCAACTAAAATATAAAAATTACTCATTTATACTAATTTTTTCAAAAATTTATTTTTCACATAAACCTTCAAAAATTCATAATAAAAATTCTACACATAATTTCAATAAACTTCCTTCACAAAGTTTAATCTACATAATATATATATAATTTATTAAAAATATAAAAAAATTTCTAATCCGGGACTGTCCAGAACAGTATCATGAACAGTAATCCAAACCCAGAAAATTCAAAATTCCCAGAAAAATAAATAAAAACCATCTTTAGCAAGCTCTTAATCTCCACATCAATTTATCTAACAGCAACTAAAGCTAATTAAATCGAATTCAAGCTCAAATAAACAAATAACAAAAAATTCTCAAAATCTAATTATTAAAAAATAAAGTAGTTATCGGAGTCGAAACTTAAAACGGTTTGAAGATTTGAGAAGCCCACAGGAAGAGCTTTCAAAAGAGACCAACCTCATGCCCTGAGGTCACCGGAAACATCGCCGGCGAGCAAGAGAAAATCCGGTGAGAGAGAGAAGAAACTAAGAAGAAGAAGAGGAAAGAGAGAAGGAGGTGTCACTAGTGGCTGGAGCAGCTACAGGAGGGCATCTGGTGGTCATCCGACGATGGTTGGAGCTGAGGGTGGCGGTGGTTATGGTGGTCTGCGTGGGGAAGGAAGAAAGAAGAAGAGGAAGAAGAAGCTAAAGTCACGTTTTTTACTTCTTTTTTTTGTACAAAATAAGTTATTTTAAAATAACAAATATCTTTCCAAAATTTATTTATACATATAAAGACATACATCAATATAATTAATTGAAATATATTAAAATATTCTATTTACTATAATTCCATAAAAATAAAACTATCACTATAAATCTCCACCACAATTTATTTTAGTAATGAATCACATAATATTTTAAAACTAATACTATTAACACAATTAGTAAAATTTATTAAATTACACAATTAATTAAAATAATCAAATAATAATTAACTAATTGAAATCCACAATTTAATTAAATAAATAAATAAAATAATATTCGTCACAAAATTTTCAAATTTAATTTCACTAATAATCAAATCAATAAACATAAAATAATTATTAACACTACAAATCCCAAAAAAATTAATTTTATAATTTATAAAAATTAAGGTTATAACAATTTTCTCCCCTTACAAAAATTTGTCCTCGAATTTTAAATAAAAAGAACTAAATACAAGAATTCATCAAGGAAAAAGGTAAGGGTAAGCCACCCGTATCTCAGCCTCAGTCTCCCACGTATGCTCCTCCACAACACTCTGACCATTGGAATCTACTTCGAATGCAACTAGCGAACTTGAAAATCAACAATCGCAACTGGTTCTTCCTCGTACGTTAGATCTTCATTCACTTCCACGCTTTGAGGCTGCAACACGTGCGAAGGATCTGAAATATACTTTCTGAGTATCAAAATGTGGAACACTAGATGCACTTGCGACAAATTCAGAGGCAAAGCCAACCGATAGGCAACCATACCAACTCTCTCTAGAATCTTGAAAGGCCCTATGTATCTTAGTGCCAACTTTCCTTTCTTGCCAAATCTCATAACACCCTTCATAGGTGACACCTTCAAAAATACATAGTCCCCAATCTGAAATTCCATATCTCTGCGCTTCGGATAAGCATAGTTGTTCTATCTGCTAGCTGCTATTTCTAATCTCCTTCTAATCAAAGCGACTTTCTCGGACGCATCCTGAATAATTTTTGGTCCAGTTAGCTCTTTTTCTCCAATCTCATCCCAACACAGAGGAGTCCTCCACTTCCTTCTATACAAAGATTCATATGGTGCCATCTCAATACTGTTATGGTAGTTGTTAGTATAAGCAAACACCTTCATCATCAAGGTTAAAATCAGTTAATTTACCTTCAGGAGTCTTCTCTACAAGCTCTACCAGAACAAGATCCATAAACTTTATAAGCTTTAAGCTAAGATCCTATCCCTCAATACCTATCTAACTCTGAACTGAGCTGACAATCCTCCTGTCCTGGTTATCTTCATCATCAACCCTTAGTCCTCTAACTTGTGCATTTCTTAAATTAAAGGTCTCCTTTCCACACTAATATGAGAAAGACTACCCGAGGACTTCCTACTCAAGGCATCTACTAACACATTAGCCTTGCCTGAGTGGTACAAGATGTCACAATCATAATCCTTCAGAAGTTCCAACCATCTTCTTTGCCTTAATTCAGATCTCTTTGCTAGAAGATATACTTTAGACTCTTGTGATTAGTGTAAATCTCACAAGTTACCCTGTACAAATAATGTCTCTAGATCTTGAGAGCAAAGATCACTGCAGCCATCTCTAGGTCATGAGTAGGATAATTCTATTCATGCTTCTTTAATTGTCTAGAAGCATAAGCTACTACCTTACCATTTTGCATCAACACTCAACCTAGGCCAACTCTGGAAGCATCACAATATACAGTGAACTTATCTACTCCATTAGACAAAGTTAACACTGGAGCTGTGGTCAACTTCTCCTTCAGAAGATAAAAACTGTTCTCACAAGCCTCTAACCACATGAACTTCAAATTTTTCTGAGTTAGGCGGGTCATAGGTAATGTCATCCTTGAGAAATCATGAACAACCCGCCTATAGTACCCTGTCAAACCCAAGAAACTTACAATCTTAGTGATTGATGTTGGTTTAGGCCACTTAGATACTGCCTCTATCTTTTGTAGATCAACCTGAATACCATCTTTAGAAACTACAAGTCCAAGGAATGCTACACTCTCCAACCAGAAATCATACTCTGAGAATTTAGCATAAAGCTGATGTTCTCTCACTGTTTATAGTACTGTACTCAAGTGATATACGTGCTCTTCCATACTCTTCGAATACACCAGTATATCATCAATGAACACCACTACAAACTGATCCATAAATTGTCTGAACACTATGTTCGTCAGATCCATGCAAGCAGCTGGTGCATTAGTTAACCCAAAGGACATCACCAGAAACTCATAGTGGCCATATCTAGTACAGAATGTTATTTTAGGAATATCAGCTTCACTGATCCGTAACTGATGATAACCCGACCTCAAGTCGATCTTGGAGAAGAATTGCACACCCTGAAGCTAATCGAACAAATCATCTATCCTCAAAAAAGGATACTTATTCTTAACAGTCACCTTGTTCAATTCTTTGTAATCAATGCACAATTTAAGTGTATCGTCATTTTTCTTCATAAACAGGATTGGTGCACCCTAAGGAGAAACACTAGGTCTAATGAAACCCTTGTCTAGCAAATCTTGCAACTGCTCTTTTAACTCTTTCAACTCAGCAGGAGCCATCCTATAAGGCGACATTGAGATAGGAGTTGTGCTTGGAATCACTTCAATGTAAAATTCTATCCCCCTGTGAGGTGGTAAACCTGGCAACTCATCAGGAAAGACATATAGAAACTCACATGCTATTAGAACATCTGAGATGGATGTCTTCTCCACTGTAGTATCCCTGACTAATGCTAAATATCCCAGACATCCTTTTCTCAGCATCTTCCTAGCCATAATGGCGGAGATAAGATTCTAAGGTGCAGAACTCTTGTCACCTAAAAACTTAAATTCTTCATCATTCAAAATTTTGAAAATCACCTCTTTACTCCGACAATCAACAGTGGCATAATGGTAAGACAACCAATCCATTCTAAGGATCACATCGAAATCCATCACATCCAACAACACCAAGTCCACTGATAACTCTTTGTCTTCTACTAACACAGGATAAGCAAGAAGAATAACATTGGTGTCCAACGAATCACTTAGAGGCGTGGCAACAAATAAAGGAACTGCCATCCTCGCTGCCTGCCAACCCAACTTCGACGCAAAAATAGGAGACACGAAAGAATGAGTAGCACTCGGATTAAGCAAGATTCTAGCATTAAAGAAACATACTGGGAGTGTACTTACGACAATGACATTGCATCCTGCTAGGTAAGAGTGAAGACTCTAGCCTGTCCTCTGCCTCCCTACTGGCTGATGGAAGCCTGACCAAAGCCTCTGGCACTACCTATACCTCACCCCTGCTGGGCCACAAACTGTGAGATACTCAGATACTGAGCTAACGGTGGCTGATAGGGAGCTAGAGCTGCACTGGCAGTGGAATGCTAAAGAAATTGCTGCTGATAACCAGAATAAGGGCACGCTCTAGCAAAATGTCTCATCTGTCTACATCAAAAACATGCCCCCGGAGCCATATAACACTGTCCCTGATGGACTCTCCCGCACATCTAGCAACCACTAGCTGCAGATCTTGTGCTGCCATAACCAGAACTCTAGCCGCTGCTATTGCTGGTAGCACGAGAACTACATTTGATAAATCTATAGGCTCCATTGCGGCCATGTCTACCTTTCTTGTGGACCTTATGCTGAAGTCTCTAGCCTTGCTAAAATAAAGGCTGCATAGGTCGTACTGCCTGAGCTATAGTTGTTGCACCCTGCTGAACTCCTGGTGTATAGGCAGCTTCCTCAAAATCCTGGTCCGTAGGTTCCTCATCTTGTAGCTCTCTCTATCTACGGTGACCTACCGCTCCTCTGAGTCTATCTCTATCTCTATCCCTACCCCTACGCCTAACTGGCGGCTCAGGGGGTTGAGCTTCATCTTGATAGGACCCCTCGCCCTCGGCCTCATCGAGTGCTGGAGCGACTCACGCTTGCCACATTCTGAAAGGAAAAGAAATAAAACACATAATACATACAATTTAGTCAACAATAGATATCCTAACGGTTACGCAAAAAACTAAAAGTAATGAAGACATTTCAAAGACATAATTGAACCTAATCGCTGCAGTAGTTTTAAAGAAAACTCAACTCTTCTAACCTAGGTCCACAATACTAAACTTAGGCTCTGATACCAACTTTGTCACAACTCAAACCCGTGAGTCATGACCAGCGTTAGGGAATAGGAATTCACACGAATCTAAAACCCGTAGCAAGCCTTAAACACAAATTAAACATGCAAAATATATATAAAAATACCTCATCATTAAAACTTTAATAATAAAAAGAAATTCTCCAATATTAATATGTTAATAAAATATTTTACAACAGATAGGTACATAAACTCAGTCAAAAATCATTATAACATACTACAACAAATACATACTACTACTGCAATGTCTAATTAATACAAGAAATGATAGTCTATAATTTACATAAACCAACCGGAGAAGAAAGAGTCCGGCGAAGAGAATTACTATACAAGGTCTGATTATAAGGATCTTGAAAAAAATAATTAAGGGGGGTCAGACCTCACTGAGTGAATCATTATTATATATATGCATGTAATTTAATGTACGTACACATAAGCATCAATAATAATATTCGTATATTTATATTTATATAAATATACATACAATCCACACATATACTTGAAAATATTTTTCTTAATTTATTTTGTTAGAGGATTGGAGCAGAACCCCAAAAAGTTCACATCCTCAAATCACATAATCTTTACTTGCCATCAGGCTCACTTAAATACCAAAATATTTCTCGTTTTCAAACTGACAGTGGACTGGCCCCGAGACACTAAGTCAACCGAGCTCCCGCAGTCTCACTGCCGGCATGACTGGCCCCAAGAAACTAAGTCAACCGAGCTACATCAGTCATGCTTCTCAATGAAAATTCTCAATATATCATTTAATCATCAATCAATAAATCATATCCTAGCATCTAACATACTGTTGCACGACAATCCTATCCTCTGAAAATATTTTATTCCAAATAAATAAATGAAATTGTGTTAAATATGAAAAGCATCCAAATTAATAACATAAAGTTTGCATTTAAATATGTATATGAAATCACATGTATGTGCATACATAGTAAAGATAATAATAATTAATAAATAAAATTTGATGCAAACTAATTTATTAAATTCATATCATTAAAATATAGATGCTAACAATAATTTCTATATGCCATGCATACATATAATAATAACTCACAGATGTGCGCTCCTCTACTTTGGTTGGATTGGCTCAGTCTGAAAGACTTAGCTTGCGGTGCAGCTAAAAAAAATAATAATAAATAAATAATTAGAAATAAATTCCTAATTTTATACTTTAGAGATTTCTAAAGAACGACTCGATTTAGGAAACGACTCAACTAAGACTCAAAACTTAGGAATGACCCGATGTCACATTTTACGAGAATTCTACCAAAAATTCGGTAAGGTCTCCTTTGTAAAACGGACATCTCTCTACAAAAGTAGAGCCAAACCTACACGCAAACACACTTCAAAATATTCACAATACAACTACTCGGGTTGGGCCCCCAAACTACAATTATTGCCCAACCAAGAACCAACACAATTCACAATTAATAAAATAATATAATAATTTCTCAAATCACCAAAATATCTCATAAAAATATTAAAAATATTTATTTTCCAAATAAATGATAAAATTCTAGTTTTTAATAATATTTTGCTAATAAAATTTATAAATGGAATAAAATTCCATTTTACAATTAAATTAGCATAAATTGTAAATAATTATTACAATCGCTTATTAATTTCATAAAAATAATAAAATACTCATTTAACTTAAAAATAATAAATAAGTTTATTTTCCATATATTTTTTCCAAAATTATCACTAATTAACAATTAATTGAAAATAACTATAAAAATTATTTTTCATACCTTTGTTAATCAAAAATGGTCTAAAACCAAATAATTAACAACAATTTCAATTAAAATCAAATAATTTGCTAAATCCCAACAATTTTCCGGAATTTACTAATAATTAGCTAAAATAGGAAATAATTCATAAAAATTATTTTAATACTAGTTATTACTCAAAAACTATCCAAAACATAATAATTAAAAATAATTTCAACTAAAATATAAAAATTACTCATTTATACAATTTTTTCCAAAAATTCATTTTTCACATAAACTTTCAAAAATTCATAATAAAAATTCTACACATAATTTCAATAAACTTCCTTCATGAAGTTTAATCTACATAATATATAGAATTTATTAAAAATATAAAAAAAAAATTTGTCCTGGGACTGTCCGGGACAGTAACCCCGAACCTGGAAAATTCAAAATTTCCAAAAAAATAAATAAAAATTATCTTTAGCAAGCTCTCAATCTCCACATCAATTTATCTAACGACAACTAAAGCTAATTAAATCAAATTCAAGCTCAAATAAACAAATAACCAAAAATTCTCAAAATCAAATTATTCAAAAACAGAGTAGTTACCGGAGTCAAAACTTAAAACGGTTTGAAGATTTGAGAAGCCCGAAGGAAGAGCTTTCAAAAGAGACCCGCCTCATGCCCTGAGGTTGCCGGAATCATCGTCGGCGAGCAAGAGAAAATCCGGAGAGAGAGAGAGAAGAAACCGAGAAGAAGAGGAAAGAGAGGAGGAGGTGTCGCCGATGGCTGGAGCTGCTATAGGAGGGCGTCTGGTGGTCGTCCGACGATGGTTGGAGCTGAGTTGGTGATGGTTATAGTGGTCTGTGTGGGGAAGGAAGAAAGAAGAAGAGGAAGTAGAAGCTAAAGTCATGTTTTTGACTTCATTTTTTTTTTTTTACAAAACAAGTTATTTTAAAATAAAAAATATTTTCCCAAAATTTATTTATACATATAAACACATACATCAATATAATTATTTGAAATATATTAAAATATTTCATTTACAATAATTCCATAAAAATAAAACTATCACTATAAATCTCCACCACAATATATTTTAATAATAAATCACATAATATTTTAAAATAAATACTATTAACACAGTTATTAAAATTTATTAAATTATACAATTAATTATTTCATAAAATAATCAAATAATAATTAACTTGTTGAAATCCACAATTTAATTAAATAAATAATTAAAATAATATTTGACACAAAAATTTCAAATTTAATTTCACTAATAGTCAAATATCATAAATCAATAAAAATAAAATAATTATTAACACTACAAATCTCAAAATATTTAATTTTATAATTTATAAAAATTAAGGTTATAACATGGATGAATTAAGCTTTATTAGCCATCAGGCACGCAGCCCACAAAATCACGGCCCAATAAAGTCATCTCAAGACTTTTTTATTTATGTTTGCTTTATTTACATATATAATTGATTAAAAATTTTTACTCCAAATGTTTTATATTTTACAAATATAATTGATGAAATATTGTAACTCACTTTAAATATATTATTTTTTACAATGGATTTATAATATAAAAAAATTATTGTTATTGATTAAATACTTAAAATCTATATTATAAATTCAGCATATAATATACTCTAAATAAGTAAGAATTTCACATAATTAAAAATAAAAATATTGTTTGTAAAAATTTTTTAGAGAAATCTATTTTTGGTTTTATAATATTCAGATTGCAATAATGTAATTTATTTATTTTATTAATTATTTTTAATTAAAGTTTGAACTCAACCTTCAAACATAATAGTATAATTTCATACACAGATAATGGATAAAATATCATTAAAAAATATGTATATATATAGAAAAAATCAAAGATGACTCACATTTTCATTAGTTAACTAATAACCCAAAGAAGTGTTAAACACTAAATACTCAAATAATTTTTATTCAACTCTCTCAAACACTCAAGAACATAAAAATATTTCTACAACTCTTATAACACAAGCCTTTATATTTTAATTGTTTTGCTTCCTTACACTTTTTTTTTCTCTGATACATAAATCTCTTGCAAGAGGCCCTATTTATACTACTACAAAATTAATCTAAACCATTCAAATAAACAACTACAATTAAATTCTAACCATACACTCAAAAGTAATACAACTCACACCAACTAATCTTAATAATTTCTCACACCAACTAATAAATTCTTACACCAATTAATAATAATTAACCACCTAACTTAGAAGCTTCCTTAGTGAACTTGTTTAAAACAAGTTTATTTCATAATACTCCCTTTAAACTTGTTTTATAATGCCATATGTGTTTCTCAATCTAACAAAGTCTTCTTTCTTCAATTGCTTGGTGAAGATGTCTGCGATTTGATCTTGAGACTTTACTTATTCCAGCTTCACTTCTTGCTTTGTAATGCATTCTCTTATGTAATGATATTGAGTATTGATGTGTTTGCTCTGATCATAATACACTGGATTCTTGGCTAAAGCTATTGCTGACTTATTGTTGACACGAATCTCTATTGGTTCCACTTGTGACATGTTCAATTCCTTCAACAAATTTTGGAGCCAAATT